>JAZHYW010031084.1:0-263411 GCA_037355805.1 Ixodes ricinus | reverse complement strand
TATTTAGAAAAGCTGGGGAGAAGAACAAAAACACGCAACCGATAAAAGAAAACTGCTGTTTCTGTGGTGCTTTGCTTGCAGACATTTTGTTTCGTGCAAAACAAAGCGCACACAGTTTTGTCTCCGTCTTCAATTTATCCATTTACGACTTCTTCCGCACATGCGCATTCGCTTCGTGTAATGGAGCACTTTTTGCGGGACGGAGGTGAGGTGGGGGGGGGGGGATTGCCGGAAGAAATGTTATTGCATTTAAAAAACTGCTTCAGGTAGCATGTTTATTCAAACACGGCTGTTGAAGGCCTTTGGGACGTATGAGCATAAGAGTGCGCATGCAGTGTTGCAGGCGTTACCCGAAAAAGCAAATCTTAAATACGTTACTCGTTACCTGCAAACAAAAGCGGCGCGTTACCGACCTACGTTACCTCAAAATAAAAGGAACGCGTTACCGTTACTGTTACTGGATAAAAAAGCAACGCACGTCACTCGTTGCGTTACTTTTTATTCACGGACTGAAACATTTGCTGTTTTCCGACGTTTGATATGTGCGTAAGCGCCATAGCGCAAATATGTCCGTTGTCCGCGCTGGGTCCGGAGAGCCACTCGCTACGCTCTGCTGGCTGTCGGTCAATCGCTCAAGGCCTCCTCCCCTTTTCAAATCCCGAAAAACGGGGAAAGCGAAACGACACGAAGGTGTCATTCTCCTTCCCAGCGGGAAGCGAAACGCGGTGGGCTTCGACGCAGGAATCTCCCAAATTCACACTGAAGCCGGACCTCTTTGGCCTTTCAGCCGAGGTGTTGGCGACGGCGGTAGCGAGGCCAACGAGCCGGCGGGAGAAAACCGGTGGCAGGTTTCGTGTGACGTCAAATTCGAATAGCACTGACGTCAAAGAAAAAGTGGAGGACAGCGGCATTTTGTGACTAAGGGAATTTTATGACTAGGCACTTTAAAAGAGAAAAAAAATTAAAATTTATTTTTATGCTCAGGGAAAGCAAAGTAACGTAACGTAATTTCGTTACATCGTTACTCAAAATAAGTAACGCAAGCACGTTACCCGTTACTTCTTTGGAAAAGTAACGATGTACGTTACCACGTTACCAAAAGGCTAACGCGTTACCGGTAACGCCGTTACTTGTAACGCGTTACCGCCAACACTGTATACATGTTAGTAGGTGACGTGAGTTAAAGCTACGTTAGGTTGGGTTGGCTCATAAGATAACTCATAGCCTAGTACAGGTAATATGTTTGGGCCGAGAACTGGTTTGGACTCGGGGATAGGCGCTAAAAAGGGGATTAGTTCTACGCTCTGGGATTTTGTAATAGCTGCGCTCCCGTGGAAATAGAGCGGCGGAGTTTCGCGAAATGCTCTCGCATTTGAAACGTGAGACAAGTAGACGAGGTTCACGTATACTGCATTTGTCACCCAGTCGCGACGTCGTCGTAACATCGTCGCATCGTTTGGTGACGCATCCGTCAGAAGGTAAACCACTTTCAGCCCGCCCCGACGCGTTTCTTCCAACTCTCCGTTTCACCTTACGATTAGGGGTGTCACGAACTTTTGTCGAACCGGATTTTTAGGTCGAACTTTCGGGGTTCGACTGGGTCGAACCGGTCGACGAACCTTCGACCTTTTAACCAGATTCGACCGGTTCGACTTTGTGGACAGTGTGGCCAGACCTTGATACAAGCATGTCTAGGTTTGGAGAATTTTTTTTTTATGCAAAGGGTTATTTTAATTTTATGAACAGTTGCAATTAAAATAAACTAATTCTAATCACTGAAGAAGTTAATAACTTAATTTTTTTGTACTGTATTAACTGAAATAACCAATCAGTGCTGCCCTTAATTCATCCCTTAGCCATCACCATCCAATCCGAAGCCAACTGGCCAGCCTGTCGCGCATGCGCATAGCAGTCGAACCTGAGTCGAACCTTTGTCGAACTTTTCACAAGAAGTTCGAAAAAGTCGAACCTGGTCGAACTCGAACCTAGCACCGGTTCGCGACACCCCTACTTACGATCGACCACGGAGGACGTCGTCGAAGTCAATCCAATGCAGTTCGAGTGCCACGTGAACTTCAGGAGGGACGCATCGATGCGTGGGGTGCGTGGTCACGTGAGATGTCCACAGCGCTGGATTGGCTAGGATGGGCCGTAGCAAAACCCGGAGCCCTCTGCCCTGCTTTATGAACGTGAAACGTTTACTCTAGGAAACGGGGGTCCAAAGTCTAAAACATCCTTTCGTAGTCCCTCAAAACTGCCTATTATTTAAATGCGATACTAAAGGCAAGTTGAAATATGGAACACAGCGCGCGAACATCGAGGACACAATGTAATTTAAAAACACGGTACAAGCGCTGGCTTGCTTTCAACTTATACGTTTAAAGGAAAGCTGAAGCGCTTTGCAAGAAATCTGAGTTAGGGACAGACCTCTATAACTTTTTGTCCCGTGAATTCAGTTATCGCACTTGGGCAGAAGTAAACATATGTACACCGCACTTATTTTGAAAAATACGTGCAGCGATTGCCGCAGGGATGCGGCGAGCCTCACTTCCACTTGTTATCTGTCGTGGCGTCATCGTCGGCATTCTCGAGCCAGCTTAGTGGCGAGCAAAGTGCAACGATCATCTGATTCCGCCAACTACGTCACTTTAGCTAGTTTCCTCTCCGCTCGCACGCTCGGCGCGCGCCGCGAGGGGACGGGGCTACATCGAAACTTTAATTGGCGATTACGATGCTCCCTGTTATAAGGTATAAAGCGAAAACTTGAGACAGGTAGTTTTTAAGGTGCCTACATTAAACCTTCAGTGATTTTTTTTTCGAATGCAAGAATCTTTTAGTTTTTTTCTTTATTTCTTTCGGTGATCTCCCCCCTCCCCTCAAACCATGGCATGCTTGTATCCGTGTGGTCTCCCAGAGTGGAAGAGACACTTCAAAATGAAGGGAGGACGATGATAATAAGGGAAAACGACGTGGCATCCCTTGGGGTTTCAGAGCCTGAGCCGCGACACGGAGATCGCGGCGGCCAACGGCAAGCCCATGCCGGCGCTGACGGTGTTCGCACACGCCCTGCGCTACTTCCGGGACCAGGCGCTGAAGGAGCTGAGCGAGCAGTCGGCCACCACCATCCTGCCGGACGACGTGCGCTGGGTGGTCACCGTGCCGGCCATCTGGAGGCAGCCCGCCAAGCAGTTCATGCGCGCCGCCGCCTACAAGGTACGCCCCAGGAAGGGCCCCTGCCATTGCTCGGGCCGCAGGCGCTTGCGCTGCCGATGAACTCGAGCCGCGCTACGGGCGCAGCATCGGAGCAAGGTGCGGCAAGCCACAGAATATCCGCTAGATGGCGTGGCGAATGATCGTAGAAATAACCAGAACCGTATATTGGGAGAGTGTGGCCAGTAGGCGTTGCGACGAAGGCGCTGGAGAGGAGAAAAGTGAAGGAAAGTGGGGAAAAGCGCCGAAGGAGCGAGAGAGGAAGGAGGGAGCAAAAAAGGGAAAGACCACCATTTTGCCGCAACAAGCACAGAGCACTGTTGAGGTTACGCGTCGTCTGCTACGGGCCGACTTTTTTTTTTCGCTTGAATGAAAGCTTTGCGGTCAGACGCCGAGAAAACTTCACTCGTTAGCTTTTCAACCCACCGAGGAATGACACTATATCATTTTCTTGTCACAGCCAGGGAAATGAAAGGAAAGAAACGAAATTGGGATGTCGATCCCATGCATTCCACCGGGCGAATGAATGAAAATGGCGGTCCTCCCCGCTCAGGCTGTGAAAAGCGGGGAGTTCACGCGCAACGCGCTCACGCCTCTCGCTCTGCGCCGCGGACTGATTGGCTCACTCGGGAGGGGGGCATCACGGCGATGAGATCATAAACTGGCTCTGGAAATAACTATCCAGATACCTTTTGACGTGAAACGTCTTTCATTTCGGCTGAGTGGGTTGTCGCTGATCTCGCCGCCGTAACGCCCCTTTCGAGTGAGCCAATCAGACTGCGGCGCAAAGTGAGAGACGCGAGCGCATGCGCGTGAACTCCCGGCCGCTTCCAGCTGTGCGGGGAGGGCGGCCATTTCCCAGAAGCAGAAGCCGCGAAGGTGCAGAAGCTGCATTTCGCAGATGCGGCGCGGACCGCGTTGCTCTCGCTTCCCTTTGAATGTCCGCTCTGCAATATGTCGCTTTCCCGCTGTGCTCTTGTGCCATAAGGGAAGCACCCTTAACGAACTAACCCGCCCAAGACTTAAAACGCTACAAAAAAATTCAACGATTTTTTTTTATTATTATTATCATTAGGAACAACAGCGTAAAACTGAATGCTAAACTGTCCTACGTTATTTGAGTTTTTTTATACACTCACGTGCCTCGCCATATAACAAACCCAAATAAGATTGGGGTTTTCTTTTCGTTTGTGTGTGTATGTGCGGGGGGGGGTGGGACAAAGTGAAAAGAGGCTTATGGTGCAGCTATCCCGAATTACCCGTGCACATGTATGACAAAATGTAAGAGAATGAAGGGGGTTAGCATCGCGAAGCAGTTTGCCGCAAATATCTAGGTAATCAGAAAACAGTATGCACAGCCCCCCCCCCCACCTCCCTTCCCTCCCTAAAGAAAAGGGGGTTGTTTTATCGCAAACATAATTTTTGCATCGCCGATCGCTCATTCTCCGCCCAAATGTAGCCCTAGCGGTCCGAACCAGATGCCAAAGTTTCAAAACAAACCAATTATCTCATTCGAAGGTTATAGGCGATTTTCAGAACTGTTCACTGGGGAAATGGCGTCCGACGGAGCTCTCGAGAACATGGAGCTGAATGGGGTCATTTATTGATAACGGGCGAAAGCGAGCCCAATTTTCCCATTGAAATTTTCAGAAAATCGCTCAACTTTTGAATGAAACTTTGGCATCGGGTTCGGGCCGCTAGCGCTACATTTGGGCGGAGAATGAGCGTTCGACGACACGTAGTTTAATTTCGCGGTAAAAAAAAATGATAAAATCTTTTGTCTGTGTGTGTGTGTGTGGGCCGGGGGAGGGGGGGGGGGGGCGAGCTGTATTCATTGCAAGAGTGCATACCGCTTTCTGTCGTCACATCACTGAGTGTATGATGACTTTACCAGCGCGAAAAATATTTATATTTCTTTATTTAAATTTGTGAGTTGAAGACTGAAATGCCCCATATGTATGTAAACCAGCAAAGTGTTTTTTGGGGCCAGTTGGTTCTCGGTCTTAATAAGTAAAAAAGCTCTGAAAACAACAAGGTCGAAGACGAAGTGAGACAAACGCGAGGCGCCTTCGCTCAAAATGTATGTAAAGCCCTTGTATAAATAAAGGTATCGTGATTCATTGTTCAAGATGTCCCCCCCCTCGCCGGCGCCTTCGCTCGAAAAATGGCGTCGTGCAACCAGCGGGAGGGAGGCTGGAAGAGGGGAATCGCATTGTTCTTGCGTTTACAAGGGCGTTATTTGTACACAGTTCGGCTGCAAGATATTTCGCAAGAGGCACGAAACCGACGTTTGGAAGGAGGTGATTAATTTAACGCGATAGGGTTTCTGTCGGCGGTGTCATTTGTTTCGATGTTATGAACGTATCTAAATCTGGTGTTGCACAATATCTTAATCTGTTGTCGGGCTTTGGACTAGGAACGTCACAGGGAATTTCACACGGGAAGTGAGTTTGAAAACTCGAATTACAAGCACGTGCATTGATCACACAGTAGCTAGACTCAATGAACTCAACTTGGCCTCAGGGGTAATTAAGCAAAACGTAACAGACCACTATTTTGCATCTCTCCTTGTGTTTGGTGGTGCGCTAAACGAGCGAGTTGATCATTATGTTGCGATTTTTTATAACAAAAATATAGATTAATTAATGAATATGACTGGAGCATCTTGGTATCATTGGATCACAGCCCTACCTATAAAAAAAATGGTTGAACAATTCGGAAGTATATATAACAAGTGTATGAAGAGAATTCGGTTGAAGCAAAGAAAACGCGAACATGTGTGGGTTACCGCTGAAGTTGTGTCATGAAAAAGACACACTCTGAAATAGATGTAAAGCCAATCCCGAGGATAGCGCACTTAAAGAAAGAGTTCAGAAGCCCACGTAATAAGGTTACCACTTAAAGAGGCCCTGCAACAGCTTTTTGACTGGTTTTTAATTTGCACCGAACCTGAGCGCACTGAACGTAGTAACCCAATGAAATTTTTCTTTTATCAAATTTCGCTTTATTTTAAAAGTTATAGGCAAATTAGAATTACAAAAACAAGCAAAAAATAACCTCCTTCATGACGTCGTAGGTCCTGGCTTGAGTGGCCGTGAACTAGAGGAGGGGTAGTGAGCTCATCGAGCGCTCACGGCTGCCGCACTCCGTGTCGACGGCGCGAGAGGGCGCCACTCTAACTCAACCACGACATTTCTCTAATATTTAACAACGGCATTTGTAAAACATGTTTTTAACGCAATTGCGATTGCACTACGGCCCTTCTTTTTGAAATGCCGAAAATCGGAGTCCGCAGTGGTGTCGCCTCCTGGCTTTCTATCCTCCCTCGGAAAACATAGCGGCGCTCGACGCATGTATGGGTCAAAATGGATCTAGTGATTGAAAGCGACCGGACATTTCATTCTTAGTTACTCGCTGGACAGCTAGACTCTAGCGAGTAACTAAGAATGAAATGTCCGGTGTGCAGGAGTCTCAAACACGCGGCCCGCGGGCCGTATGCGGCCCGCCACTCGCTGGGACGCGGCCCGCAGGCATCCGGCTACGAGTCCCGGTTCCGATGTCTCGAGCACTAGAAATGGCATGCGCCATCGTGATCTCAACTCGCCGATTTATTTTCGCTCTAAAAGAAGTTTGCCCTTTGTTTCGCTTTATGCTTTGCTTCCCAGTTTTTTGTAATGTGCAACGATTCCGCTACTAGGCTGCAAGCGCGAACTCTTTGTTGAAGGATGCATCTCGACTGCACGAACTTTCGATCGGCAGGAGCAACTGCCGAAGGTAAAGCTACGAGCTCGGGATTCTCGACTTAAAATATATATATATATATATATATATATATATATATATATATATATATATATATATATATATATATATATATATATATATATATATATATATATATATATATCACTATTAAAATGCAAGTATAGGTGTTGTAAAGTAAATCTTCAGTAAAGCAAGAACTGCCAAATTAACCGATTTTTTTTTAGAGAAATGTTGAGTTTGGTTAATTCCCGAGTTAATTGAGCAACGGGAACGACAGTGTACTTGCACTCTTGTTCTATTAAAACCGTGAGCACATTGGCGGTGCGGTGTCATTTTAATTATTGTTATCACATCAGGTCAGGGCCCAAAGTTGTCATTTAAACAAATCAAATCTAAAGATGTCACTGGCAAAATTGAGCTTATAAGAACGACGTCTCTTCTGTTTAAAATCGTTTGATAACCCCCCGGTCTAACGGTGGCCCTCGGCCTTCCCAGTGTGGGCTATCTGGCCCCCACACTCAAATGAGTTTGAGACCACTGCGAGGGGGTTCGCCTCGATTTAATCAGCAGAATATGGCCGTAGAAGAAATGTAAATGATCGCATTTCGACGTAGTCTGCAGCGAAGCACCGCAGGAACGCGATCCCGTTTTTCAATTCGGATTCCTCGGCTGCGACCACCGGGAATGCGGGAGGCGAGAGAGTCGGTCACTGAGATGTCCCGATTATCCTACAAAGAAATTTGTCTGTTGGGTACTTGTGTGTTAAAGCAGGAACTCGGCAACTTTATGGTTTCAAGGAATCCTAACCACCTTGAGGTTTATCCCCGCTCTTCTCTCCCAAGCCCCCTTCCCCCGGCATCTGTGCGGAGGAGCAGTTTATGTATTTGAGACAAGAACCTCATTCATGCACTGTGCATAGCATTTATTTCAGTGTCTAGAGGTGCAGTGCTCCCCAACCTTGACGCTGCTGCTTAAAGGGGCCCTGCAAGGACTTTTTTACTGGTTTTTAATTTGCACCGAACCTTAAAGCACTGAACGTAGTAACTTAATGAAACTTTTCTTCTCGAATTTCGCTTTATTTTAAAAGTTACAGGCAAATTAAAATTACAAAAACAAGCAAAAAATAACCTCCTTCATGACGTCCTTGGTCGCTTGAGTGGCCGTGAACTAGAGAAGGGGTAGTGAGCTCAGCGAGCGCTCACGGCTGCCGCCCTCCGTGTCGACGGCGCGAGAGGGTGCCACTAGAGCATGTTCTGGATAGGCTGTATGAAGCGGGCAGCCAGGGCGGCTCGCAATGAATTTGCTGCGCGAATAAACACTAATTCGGCATGACACTTCATTGGCCACAAAACGACAGCAAACACGGGGTAAAGATCAGTTCAGAACGTGAGCCAATTCGCGCTGCCATACCGCCAAACGGCCAAACCGCAAGCCAAAGCTGCTCGCCCAAGGCCTTCGGAACGCTCGGAACCGGTCTGATCTTCGAACCCCTATACGACCGCAGCGCTGCCGCGTACATCCGGGACCTTTCTACGCTCGCCGCTCCTTTGTGGCTGATCCCACTACACGTTTCTAGTATGCGCCGCCTTTTCCACTGCTTGGTGGCGGGTATGTCGACGGGTCATTTCTTATTTCCGTACGTTATAAACTGCATTTGTTTCTTTTCTGATCTAAAATACTGAACAAAAACTACCTTTATAAATAATTGAAACGGTTCGCGCCGCTTATATTTTGTATTTCGACTAAAAAAAAGCTTTTAGCGGCTCTGACCAGTAGTAAGCCCAGGACCAAAGACTTCGCATATCGCGCGCTTTCGGCACCGCGGGTCGCCCCCGTAGGAGGAGGAGGTTTCCGCGTCGTCCGGTTAAAATATGACGCACCGATATTTAGTTACTCTCTCCGTGCCCGCTGGCTTGCGCGAACCCCAAGAGACCTGGAAACCGCAAAAAAGGTAGACGCTTAAATATGATTGCAGGGACCCTTTAAGCATTCTCAGCATGACCTTAAACGGGCTGATGGGAGTGTTCCCTCACCCAGGCTGGCATCGGATCGCCGGACTCTCCCGACCAGCTGATCATTGCCCTGGAACCGGAGGCGGCGTCCGTCTACTGCCGCAAACTACGGATGCACCAGCTGGTGCCTGAAGCACCGCCGCGAGTGTACCTCTTCAGAGACATCATCCCGGAGCTGAACACGGAGCCCGCTGTGGAAGAGAAGCCAGGTTCACTTGCTACCCACAAATCTCGCGCTTTCTCGTGGACCCCATTCGCGGCCGTTGCAAAGCGTGGTCAAAACACAGCTCGCGAGCGACGTTCAAAACCTTGGCCGATGTGCGAATACTTCCTAAAGCTCGGGTTATGTTTGCCATTCAAATCGCGGAGCTAACGAGACGACATCGTCGTGTTCGTAAAAAATAATAATGATAATAATAATCTAAGTTCAGGTTTCTGCAATTACTTATTACATCAATGCCTGTCATTTTTATGTTACCTTGGAGTTTTTTATTTTCTTTATTTTTGTATAAGTATATTCAGTGAAGGTCATTAGCGACAAAAGTTATATTAATTGCGCATCCTTTGTATATGGGTATGGGTGTTTTCATCTCATGGTGCAAACACAAAGGGTCAATTTTAGGGGCGAAGCTCCTTAGGGTCTATCTAGCCTTGTCCATCCGTCCGTCCGGACGGACGGGCGTCCGATGCTCACATAAAAGAAAAAAATGTTTGCGCAGTCGACAGGATTCGAACCTGTGCGGGGAGACCCCAATCGATCTCTAGTCCATCGCCTTAACCACTCGGCCACGACTGCGCGACGAGTAGGGGGCTCCTGAGATGATGCAGTCAACTCAAGAGCTGGGGTTTCTGTCATGGATGAAACGTTGCATGTAGCCGCTCAACGTCTATACAGGAGAGGGCGCTGCGGTCAAATGCGTATATAATCGCGTTAAACTTTGCATGCATTGGCTCATACGTTTATAGACGAGAGGGCGCTGCGGTCAAATGCTCAAATGCGTATATAACCATGTTCCATACCACATATCCTCTTTCTGACATGGACCGTTGACTTAAACGGTAACTGCAAAGAAAAAAAAGTGTTTTTTTAAACAGCCTAATTGGGACAAGCATGTCACGAAACAAATCTTCCGCGAAAAAACAAATTTTTCTAGCAATATTTACGCCACAGGACGTAATTTGGTCGGAGTCCCAACCTCTCCGCATTTGAAACTCCCGCTCTTTCGACGCCCGCGGAGTGGCTGGTATACGTCACTCCGTGACGTATAACAGCTACTCTGTGACGTATAATAGCAACTTTGTGGCGCGCGATTCAAAACGGGTGAAATAGCCGCAAACTAAAATCAGTCCTGCGCAATAAATATTGCTGTAAGAATTTTTGTTTTTGGCGGAAAATTTGTTTTGTGACATGCTTGTCCTAATTAGGCTGTTTAAAAATACACTTTTTTCTTTGCAGTTACCCTTTAAGCGGTGCAGATGCGTTCCACGGCTTCTAGCGGATCCGAGCTGATCCGCTAGAAGAACCACTGGCTCTGCATTTCACCGACCATAAAGCAGTAATAATCAAGTCAAAACGCAACCCGGAACTCAGCACTACCTATGAGCAATAAAAAAATCCGCACCATCAGCACTACCTATGAACGATAAAATCAGTATCATCAGCACCACCAGAGCTTCGCTCCAATCAACATCATTCACCACGTAAAAATGCGAGTCATTTTTTTATTTATATTTTTTTATTTTGACGAAAAATGATATTTTATAGGAAATTTTCCACCTAAAAAAAGAAGTGAAAGCCGCAGGTTCGGATTATGTTTTGTTCTCGAGTTATGGAGCGTCGAAGCGGTCGCGGCGGAAAGCGTTTTTCCCCACTGTCGAAGGTGGCATGTCTGACTTGCTCTCCTGCCGTGGTTCTTGCATTAATGTAATTTTTCTATTTTATTCTTTTTTTTCTAGCTAATTACATTAATGTAATTTTTCTATAAACACTTGTGGACACCATGAAGAGGGCTTGATTTAAACAAATATTTCAGGCATTTTAATTTTTTTTTATAAGAAATCGTCAAACTCGTTTTCCAGTTCGAATTTTTTTTAACTTTGACAAGCCGCTAATGTGAGCAGCTTAAGTTATATTTATAATTTTAATGTGCATGGAAAGCGCTAAATAAGCTCTTCCGAACTGTTGTAAAATCGTTTTGTTGCGCGCATTATCTCTGGCTGCATTATTACTTAAAAAAACGTAAAAATATGGAAAGTCGAAAGCTTTATATTAATTTTTTTCAATACTTTTGATTTTTTATGTCCTTGTAAAAAATAGTTTTTTACGAAGGAACATGGTCTATAAATGTAATATTTTGTTTGTGTGGCCTCTATTTTGACCCAAATATCCTGAAATATGTTTTAGTTTAGGTAGAAATACAGGCAACCTTATCGACCTCTGGCGTATCTGTGATTTTAATATATATATATATCGGTATCTTTGTCCCATAATAAAAATTATTATTATGGGACAAAGATCCCATAATATGGGATCTTTGTCCCATAAAAAAAACATAAGCTAGGCCACCATGTGATCTGCACTATTAATTAGAAAGTCCACTGCACTCGTCAGAACGCTTTCGAACGCGAAAGCCAAACGCCGTACGCCGGCGTTTTGCGTTCTAGCAAAGCATTCGACGGGTGCAGTGGACACCAAGGCAGCTAGCTTTCGGTCTACCCCTAATCCTTCCAACCAGAGCTCGGCGTTTTCTGACGTCCCCTCGCTCTCTCGTCTCCCTCTTTCCCTCAGTTTCTCGGCACAAACAGCAGCTTGTTCAAGTTCATAAAATATTAATAAAAAGAGCCAGCTTGGCGATTTCTTAAAAAAACAATAGGGCGTCTAAAATATTTATTTACATCGAGCCTTCTTCATAGTGTCCACAGAGATATATAGAGAAATATAAACTAATGCGGAGGTAAGAACCACGGGAGGAGAGTGAGTCAGTCGGGAAAAACTCTCATTTCCGCCGGGGCCACTTCGACGCTCCATAGTCGAGAACAAAAAATCACGCGAACCCGCGGCCTTTCACCTTCCTTCTAGATGCAAAATTCCCTACAACATATACTTTTGTCGTCAAAATTAAAAATTCTAACATTTTTGCCCGCACAATTTGAAATGAAATCAACCATATACAGTTTCTTTTTTTTTATGACAAGTAGGTGAAGTTTTACGAGGAATTAAAATATGTCCTCACCCGAGGCACGACCGTGCCACAGTTACGTAACGGCCATCCTACATACAAATCAAATGGTGTGACTCGCAGACCTTTTAATGCGATGGCGTTTAGTAGCTCGTGTCGCACGAAATTCGGCGCCAGCCCTGACGTCGGTGGGACCAAAGAATCCCATAATGCAACTCGCGCAGCCCACACGTGACATCACACGTGGCTGCGCGCGTTGCATTCTGGGATTTACCCGCGAAATATGGCGGGAAACTTTTTCCGACAAATTAGCAGAAAATTGTCCCGCCAAATTTAACCGAAAAATTTTCCACCAAACTTAGCGGAAAGTTTTTCTGTTAAATTTAGCGGAAAGTTTTCCCGCAAAATTTAGTGGAAAACGTTCCCAGCAAATCTAGCGGAAATTTTTCGCGACAAATTTAGCGGAAAATATTTCCGCCAAATTTAGTGGGTCGATAGGATCATGACGTCACAGCCACGTGTGAAGTCGCGTAATACGTGATGCTGCCGAATAGACCACGCACCCAAGCTTGCACGGCTTGGCAACACCAACGAGCCCGCGTTTATAAGAGAAGGTTTTGCGAATGGGACCCGTGAACGCTATCGCGTTCCACTCTTAAAAACGTAACTCAAGCGTCCCCCAAGTTTTTTTTTTTTTTTTTTTTTGTTTAAGTTAGATGAGAGGCTGCATTAGCCAATAAAAGGGTGCAACAACTATTTCACATTTCTCGAAATTTAGGTGTATTCTATTCTGGTCTAAAATTATTGCATTTTTAAAGCCCTTATAAAACGAGAAAGGATCTATCGTGGGCGCTGATAATCTAAAATGAGCATGCCATTTAGTATTTAACTATTTAATACCTGTCAGTGGCTGTAGGTGATCTACGATTTTTTATTTGGTGAGACACCAAATTTAAGACCTACTGTGCTTTGAACAGGCGAAAGCGAAATTATTAAATCTGTGTTAGCATTCATTTTTCGCTCTCTCAGATACTAACTTTGTCAAAAAGTTACTTCGAAGATCTGTGATGATAAAAATGAATTTCTAGAGCAAAATGTTTGTGTGAGTTTATGCATATATAGTTTTTATTGTGTTCTACACAATACCTCCTTTATTGTGAAATGTTTGGTATGTGAAAGTTCCGACACACTTGATTGTTCACTTTGAAGAGTCATCACCTTGTCTGTGTCTACGGCAGCATGTGAAAAGACCCTACATCTACAATGTGCCTACAGCTAGCAAAGGCCTAGTTATATACTGCAGGTTTTAACTTGTATGAATAGCAGGGAAATAAACTTTATTAGCACACAAAATTCTTCAAAGCGTGGGCTCTCAAATTGGGTTCCTAAAAATTCAAGTGCTCTCTACAGTGGTTCCACATGCGCTAAACACGTCTTACCTCTAAGTAAAAGGCTTTTCCAATTAGGCCACAATTAAATATAGCTAAGCCATACTTTGATGCACGACTACGAGCTACACAGTACCATTTTTTCTCTCTAGTATTTAGAGTTCAGTATTGGGTTTGTGACTCGTTTGAATGAAGGAAAGCGGAAACTGGTTTCTCGGCAGTCTTCGAAGGTAGCTGCAGGTTTGCTTCTCTGGGAGCAAAATGTCTGAGACCGAGAGCCCCTGCTTTGATGAATAGTAGACTTCATGTTTTGTGTAACTGCACGACTGCCAAATTCTAACAAAATGTTTGAGACCTCTGGATGTACCATGTGCTTTTTGAACCTCCCTCGAGCACCGCCGACCTAGCTCGTGGCCCCACTGTGCACAGTGCATGCTTTCAGCCAATGGCCCAATGGAGCAATGAATGCAGTCCTTGTCCCTTGTGACCGTGTGCATGTGCTTGTGCTTAATGCTGCATCAATTTTTGCCTCCTTCTTGCAGACATGCATTTCTTACCCTCGTTGCGCTCTGAAGTGATTGAGGATTACCTTTATGGAGGTAATTCCTGGCTTCATTCTTATCCTTTCTTTCTGTGTATTTGTGATTCTCTGTGTTTACGACACTGCACTTCATGTCGGCCACCTGCGATATATTGGTATGTTGCAAGCAGTTTGACCTCCCGTTTGCAAAGTATGAATGAATGCCTATCTGCCAAATCGTTTCTGTGAATGCCATGCCGTGTGCATCTGCCAGCAAAATAGGAGCTTCATGAAGGTAATGCATCCTTTGTATTGGGCCAGAGACCTTTCAGTTTCAGCTAAGTTCAAAGGACAAGGCTAATATGGGGGCTTCGTGCCAAACTAGCGAAGGACATCTGGCATGCCCCGGCAAAACATTGCTTTTTTTTAACCCAATGGCAAGTTCAACATTTAAGTATTATGAGTAAGGCAGCATTTCTTACCTCTAATTTTATTACAATATCTCATCATATTCTCTGGTAATTACTAATCATAGCACATATGTAAGGGAATCCAATCGAAATATGCCAATCTTTACTAAGTATATAAATGCCAAAATTCATTCACAGGTTTTACCTGAATTTGAAAGATCTGTGGCCCACTTATGATTAATGTTCCTTCATAACGTGCATGCAGTTTGCTGCAACCATTTTGTCAGCATGAAACAAAAATGTTGCCTGTTGCTGCATCAAGCAGATCTCATCGGTTGCATGCATGGTTACTCAAAATTCAAACCACAAAAAGATTTTTTTTTGTTTTTTCATAATTTGTATAGGTTACAGACAATGCAGCTACGGACGTTTCAATGCATGTTGACTTGACGGGGTCTGTGCCCCGCGCACTTTGCCGACAGCTACGGTTATACAAAAAAGCTCTAGAGAATTCAGCAACAAAATAAATACATATATAAAAAAGATAAAGGTTTCACAGGTTTACATGACATACTATACAAAAAATTAGACACAATGATTTAGGATTTATAGAGTAAATCTCCACATCATCTATGCAATGTTTATTGAGCAATGGGTAGATTATGTTTTAGACTGAAACTGTAGTTTGTGCGAAAAGGAAACACTTTCTATTCCTCGGGGCGGCGGGTGCGGATGGTTGGTGTATTTTTAATTTATCCTAATGTAAGAGAAACGAAATGACAGAGTCAAAAGGCACTCATATACAATCGATATACTATTATTTTGTATTGTGAAAATTGAGTTTCTGTGTGGGCCAAAAATAAACGTTTACTAATAAAAATCAACTTTTTTTTGTAGTAGTAGTAATACTTCAAGATTTGTTTTCGCTGTCGTACCCCAAACAAGATGGTAATAAGATATTTGGGATTTAAGTAACTCATGATATATTTGTAGTTTCATTTTTTCGGGGAAAATGGCTCGACAACGTGCAAGCATACCAGCAATTTTACATTATTTGCTGACGACCATGGTTTATGTATTGGTCCCACAGTAGATCTTCTGAAAATATAATACCGTAGTGTTCTATCTTGTTTTACTAATTCAATCGGAATAGATTGGAAATAGAGAGTTTTATTTATATTAACATGTTTATTGAATGATTTGAATGAAATTGTCTTTGTTTTTGTTCCATTAATATATACAGTAGACCATTTGTTTGCGACTATGAAAACAATCTAAGTGATATAAAATTTCCTTTCGTTATTAGGTCATCCGCATCTGCGTCACTGAGGAACAAACTGGTATCATCGGCATACAAGACAAAAAATATATTTTCAGAAATGTTCACAAGATCATTAATAGAAGTATTAAAGAGGAACGGGCCCACAATGCTACCTTGTGTTATGCCACACTTTATCTGTAACAGTGATGAAAAGTGACCGTCGATGATTACAGATTGCTTACATTAATTTAAAGGGGCCCTGCAACGACTTTTTTACTGTTTTTTTTTAATTTGCACCGAACCTGAGCGCACTGAACGTAGTAACTTAGTGAACTTTTTTCTTTTCTCGAAATTCGCTTTATTTTAAAAGTTATAGGCATATTAAAATTACAAAAACAAGCAAAAAATAACCTCCTTCATGACGTCCTTGGTCCTCTGTCCCCCCTTTTCCCGCGCCCGCGGACCGCGGTGACTGAGGAATGTGGGGAGGGAGGGGAAGACGGGGAAAGGAGGTGAGGCCGAGGAGAGAGAGCTGCCCGGGAACGGGGCAGCTCTCTCTCCTCGGCTGACCAGGACCAACAACGTCACGATTTCGTCACATGCCGCGCGCGTTCGACACCACGGGGCGCCCCCGTAGGAGGAGGAGGTTTCCGCGTCGTCCGGTTAAAATATGACGCACTGATATTTAGTTACTCTCTCCGTGCCCGCTGGGTTGCCCGAACCACAAGAGACGTGGAAACCGAAAAAAGGTAGAAGGTGCCAATTAAACATCCCTCGTGTTTGTCAGATTTTAATTATGCCAATTTTTTCTGCAGTTTTGACACAGCTAAGTATACCGAGTGAAAACTTAGCTCCCTGAAAAGAAGAAAAAAAAACTTTTTTTTTAATAGTCTGGTTGGGGACACGCGTGTCAAAAAATAAATTTTACGCGAAAAAGAAACAACTTTTTAGAGCAATATTGACGGCGAAAGATTTATATTTGAAATTCTGTGCGCAAAGTCCATGACGTCACGGAATGGTCATTCGCTCAACGAGATGGTCATTCGCTCTTTCCACCTCAACGTGAAGGCGAAGCCGATCCACCTCTCCTCCACGCGCTCGAAATGCCAAGAGAGAAAACAAGTGAAAGGAGGTGACTATCGACTAAATCGCGTCTCGCGCCGTCAATATTGCTCTAAATATCTTTTTTTCGCGTAAAGTTAATTTTTTGACCCGCAGTACGTGTTGCTAAATCCAAACTGCTCAAAAAAAAAAAAATTTTTTTTTAGGAGCCTTTTAATTGATTGGTTCTTCTTTCTGCAATATTTTCAGTCTGCAGTGATGGAAGTGCTGCGCCATTTGCGACAAATTGTGCCATGAACGAAAGTCTGCTACATCTTGTGCCGAAATGCCATTTCCTAGAATTGCCACATCTGCCGAATGGGCTTGAAGCAACAAAATTAATATTTTATATTGGTCGACCCTAATATTTAGAGAAGTAGAAGGAAAGAAAAATTGTACAAATATGAATTTCACAGCATCTCTACTACACCGTATAGTTTGTTTAGTCTTAGGTCTGAGCACAGTCGAAGGCTCCGAACACATACAACCACAAACACACATACTAAAAGCGCAAGTCACGGGACATTCGCTGCACTTGATTGGTTTAGCCGATGAAAGAACACGTACAAGGAGATGACGAATGCCACGATGTCGTGCTTTGATGCGGCGAATCAACCGGCCAGAGCATTTGGATGCTCTGGTGGTTGATCGCCGACATCGTCTAAATTTCCAGACGATGTCGTCGATGCCAGGAACTAAGAGTCTCGAGAAAACTTTGCAAAATAGTAGGATTGCCGATTGCGGCTACTGTGATAAGACAGAACCAGGGTCTTGTACTCCTGATAAGATCACTCGATTATCATGTCTGCCACGATGCCTTCGTTCCGTGGCTGCAGAGTACCGTGGCACTTGCGCCGCTCGCGTCAACCTTCACCGCCTCTCACCAGCGTGCGCGCGTCGAGCTTCACCGCTTTGCACCGGAGTGCTAGGAGCAGCGGCTGACCTGGGGGAGCGCCTGGGTTAGCGCGATAGGCACGCAAATATATGCTCAGGATTATTACAGGTCGACCTTCTTTGTCCTAAATGTAAGTTAATCTCTAATTAAAAAATAAAAAAAAACAGACTGAGCAGAGAAGAAGGAAGAAGAAAACACGGGTCGATATATATTTGAATAAATACGGTAGTCAAGGTAGTTCCCGTGCAGCTGTCGATCGAAAGAGCAGCGAACTTTGACTAACTCTGGTTCCTACGCCGCTAAAGAGCAGTGTCACCTTTAAAGCGCAAGTGTAGGCTTTTATAATATTTCTGGGTGGTTGTTTTTGCGGTGTATGATATTAGAGTCTTGAGTTTGGTAGGTTCATTAAACTTACGGGACGCATTTTTATTGGTAGACGTGTTAGCGGATATGCTGGTTCTTGCTGGCATTTTACAGAAATTATATTTACAGGCTAAACAAGCTACCGAGTGTAAAATGGAGAGGGAGAGAGGATTTATCCCAATGAAGTGTTGCGCTATGATTCACTTTTCAACCATTTTTAATAACCATTGTAAATGAAACCTACTCTGACTAGAGCCTTATTCTAAGAAGACTGTGTTCCTTTTACGCCCTATCTATTCTTATCACAAACGGTAATAAGTAATATGCTCGAGTATCAAAGAGGAACCCTTGATCACTATCATAAATGAACTCATTTAGAGATGCAATCACTTTTTCATTCTCAAGTGATGTGCTAACAGATGTTGGCATCTGCTCCAAAAGCGTCAGTGGCTGCTCCAAACCAATATTTTGCCTGCTACAGAACCTGCTACAAAAGGTCAAATGCCGCTTCCATCACTGAGTCTGTTATAACAACACACAGGCAAATGGCCACTTCACCTAAAAAAAAAAAATGCTAATGAGCGACTAATTTAGTTTTGTAGCTTTATGTAGACATTACCATTGTGCATGGGTCGAAAATAGGTTGCTGGCAACATATGCTGATAGGAGGTGACAAGTACCAATGAGCATGTCTCCTTGTTTCTTTTCACGAAAAAGAACTGAATTTCCCATAGTATCTCATTGTAATTATCACATCTTTTGCCAAATTATGCTTTCAGGTTAGGCAGTCCAAAAGCACTTAAAAAAACATGTCTAAACCTACTTCTCCACTGGTAAACCTTTCAGTTCTAGTGAATAGCTACAAGCCGTTGTACCAAAATATTACTTGGGTACTAATCCTTACATAGGAATTGCCAGACCAGTACTCATCTTACACAATGGGGCTATAGTATCACTCAAATGGGTTCTTGCAATTAATGCCGTATGGTTAGGCCCAAGACTATCTATGGATAAATGGTGTTATGCCATGAAGTTACGTTTGTCTTATCTCGTTTTTGCGACAAATTTGGTTATCCGCCAAAACAGTTCAGGTAACAGGTCATTCAGTCAACCAAACTGAACGAAAACAATGTTAAGCGTGTTCATTTCAGATCGAGTATCGGACTTGTGAGGCGATACTCTAGCAATTTCATTTTGACACTGGATCGGTGGTTGCGCCAGCAGGCTATCTGTGGGCACAAGTCTAAAAAATGTAGTGCTTTGAGTGTTAAGTACTTTAACTTAAGTGTAGTTTAAGATTCCATGGTTCTGCCAGACTCCAGTGCTCATGGTCCTGTTTGCCTAGGCACCAAGTACATGGTGGTGGACTGTGGAGGTGGCACGGTGGACATCACCGTGCATGAACTTCACGACCAGCACGGCACCCTCAAGGAGCTTCACAAGGCCACGGGTGGTCCCTATGGATCGGTTGGCATCGACCTCGAATTTGAGCGACTGCTGTATGCCATCTTCGGGGCTGACTTTATGGAGCAGTTCAAGCTCAAGAGGCCCGCTGCCTATGTCGATCTGATGGTGGCGTTTGAAGCACGCAAGCGGAATGCGACTCCCTACAAGGACACGCCACTCAACATCTCGCTGCCCTTCTCCTTCATCGATTACTACAAGAAGTGCAAAGGCACTAGTGTAAGTGCCACCTGAAACAATAGACACAGTAGTTCAATGTGTTCATTGTTGTGTGGGTTGTTGTCACCTTATCCACAATAACCAGTTTACTTTGAAGGTGTCATTTCCAGTAGCCAGTGAGTCACATGTTGACCTAAACTGATATAGCGAGTAGAGCCGAGTTTATTGTACTGTCCCACATATATTGTGTATGACAGCTGAGGACAACATTCCAATGTTATTATTATGCAAGTACTATGCCTTAGGCAACAATTCAAGAACAAAATGCTCATTCTGTAGCCTTATGCTAAAGCATCTGCAGCAAGGAAAAGTTGAAATATGCATTTCTGCAGGTAATGCATGCACTTGTTTTCTGAAGTATACTTATTTATTTATTTATTTCACAATACTAACAGTCCCCTAGCAAAAATAATTGGAGTGAGCAAGCAATATTTAAACCTTTTTGAAAAATTTAGGCATGTAGAACACCAGACAGCATTTGCTTCAATACCAGGTAAACACTACAAAGGTGAAACAGGCACACATCAATGGGCTAGGTCTGAAAAGTTGTGTATTAATATTGATTTACATTAGAGAATAATAATTACTATGAAAATTAATCACACATAATCCCATAATGGTCACTACTAAATTAATAAAAAAAAACAAAAAAAACAGGGCAGTTTCTGCAGTGTTTTGTTGCAGACTACATCGAAATGCAATTACATTTTGACATTTCTTTTATGAACCCCATTCCGCCGATATAATTGACGAACCTCATTCCCTCACTTAGTCCTTGGTCGTAACAGAACGAGCCCACCTTGCTTCTGTCTCTAGCCAATAGCTCTTCTCTTGCGAGGGGTCGTGAATACCATTTTCTTGTGAGGCAGTGTGAAGACGATTAGACCACTTCCAGCAAGTGTAGGTCTTCTATCATAGGATGAATGGACGGATGGTATTTATTGCACCCTTTGAAATGGGCGGTAGCCAGTGCCATCTAGCCTAGAGACATTTACACCCTCCCCTTTAAATTTTCGTAGGAATTGTCTCTTGTTAAATCACCTACCCCATCATTTTTGTTATCAAACTTCTCTAGACTTCCTCCACCAATCTTCCAACCTACCTTTTGTGATCATGGTCCTTTGTTCCTCCAACAAAACCCAAGGCTCTCGACAAATCCGTTGCCCCTTTAGGGAGAGCGGGACGAAGCACCGTGCACTTCTAAACTTGTTATAGCGTCTCGCTATCACTATGGCATACGGCACATGTGTGTCTATCTTCTAAAATTTAGCAGTATGTGTCTTTGTTCTTAAAGGGACGATGCAACGATTTTTGTATTTTGCGCAAATACCGCTTAGAACGGATCCCTGACGTTAATGACCTGTGAAATACCCGTTCGTTTTTCACCACACGCAATCGAAGTCCCAGAAAAAATTAAAGAAAAACGAGCAGAGTTCACCCCCTCAACTCGCAGCCAGAACAAGCGGCCACGTGATCTGGAGCCGATTATATGCCGCCAATGTTGATCATAGCCATGCGCTGGGGTTGGCAAGGCACAGGACACGCGCTGAGTTCCAGACATTGTTATGGTTCGGCTGTTGTCGTCATTGCAGCGATTGGACACAGGACACCACCCGAATGCTTCTCGAGCTATCGATTATCACGAGCCTAAATCGAGTGTCCACGCCATGCTCGGGTCCAATCTATGAGCCGCATTCAAATATCGTCACTGGGCGGTACTGCTACCGCCCAGCTACGTCATCAGGTTTTGCGAAGGAGAGATAGAATGAAAACACTCGGTTTTGTCCTCGAAATTACAGCACAACAAAGGAGTTTCTTGGTCAGTAGTGTTGCGTGCGAGTATCCTTGAGTCCCACTAGTGCCAGTAAGCTCGTGTAAAGTGAAAAACATTCCAATTGAATATCGTTGCACCTGCCCTTTAAAGCCTCCCGTGAATTATCAAACACCTGTACAATGCTAAGGTTGATTTATAGATCCCTTTACATATCTATGAAATACATATCGTAGAGTTGTTAAAGCGGTGAATAAGGGTCAGAAAAGTGACAGAGAATGGAGCCAAAGAATGGTGACCATCTCTGTTCTCCACCTTTATTTCCTCTTCTTCCTTGTCCCCAATCTATCAGCAAAATCCAATCACTACACATATTTACATATCTATGGTGTTGGAAGTGCTGCGCCACTTGCGCCATAAAGGGAGTCTGCTACATCTTGTGCCAAAATGCCATTTTTGCTAAGAATTACGCCACACCTACGCCGAGATGGGCAAAGCAAAAAATTAAAATGCATTATTATTGGGCGGCTTCAATATTCAAAGAAGTAGGAAGAAAGGAAAAATTATACAAATATATATTATTATGACAGATCGCCTTTTTCATTGCTGCCACTTCGTCCTTCTCCGTCTACGACCCTCTTTTTCTTCTTTTAGAAATAACAGAGAAGATACAGGCAAACTGGTGAAATTTCAACAGCTTGAACATCCGAGACTAAGAACAAAAGTGGACAACACATGGAGACATGCACACTCTTTTTGTTCCTAGTCTCGGCTGATCAAGATGTTGCATATATATTTCACAGCTTCTCTACTTAAAGTATATTATGTTTCATCTTAGGTCAGAGCAGAGTCGAAGGCTCAGGCACATACAACCACAAACACACATACTAAAAGCGAAAGTCATGGGACATTCGTTGCACTTGATTGGTTTAGCCCAGGGGTCTCAAACTCATTTGAGTGTGGGGGACAAATAGCCCACCCCCAAAATGTCGAGGGCCAACATAGGGTGGGGGAAGGGAAAATTAATATATATTAGGGGAAAAACCAAAAAACTTGATGGTGTTCCGCGTTGCGAAGCAGCCGAGTCTTTTAGATATGACACCCAGATATTTCCTAAAAAAGGGATCTCGTACTACTTGCTCTTTTGTAAAATAGCCATTTTAGCAGTTCCCTCTTTAGCTTTGATTTATTCATACAACTAATAGTTCGGGTTTGCACCTAGTGTGACTACAAGATTTAAAATACCACCATCCACGTAACGTGCTGGAATTTTTCAATATAACTAGGAACCAAGCACACAATCTTTATTATGTTGCTCAATTCACTCGGGAAGTATCTTCAATATGTCTAGAAAGAAATTCTTTTAGTATGGTAGTTTTTGCTTCCCTGACAATTTTTATAGCAGAATTGCAAGAAAATACTTTTGTCTTAACGGTATGTACGACGAAACATTCTACGATCTGAAAGAAAACAAATTAGTGCCGAAATGTTGAAACGTCATAAGAGCAGAGCTATGCATCTAGTGAAAATCAAATGGACAAGAGGTCATTATTTATGGAGCTTGCAGCACTCAAGGCATAGGTGCAGGAGCTCGCAGCCACAGGGCACTTGCGGACCGTGTCCCAGAGAGTCACGGGCCGCATGCAACACGTGTGTTTGAGACCCCTGGTTTAGCCAATGAAAAACATGAGCAGGAAGATGGCAAATGCCATTATGTCGCGCTTTGCTGCTGTTTGATGGGTCCTATTGGCTCATAGCATCGACTGCGCTTTGACTTAAGGCGACACAAAGTATGGAAACTGCTCGGCAACTATGCTGGCCGGTTGATCGCCTACCTGCGTCGTCTATATTTCCAGACGATGTCGGCAATGTCAGGAGAAAAATTTGAAGAGTAAGGATAGTGGCACTAGCTACTGCGATAAGACAGAACTAGGTTCCTGTACTCCCTGATGAGATCACTTATCATGTCTGCCACATGCCTCCATGCCGTGGTTACAGTGTATCGTAGCACTAGCACCACTTTCGTCAGCCTTCACCGCCTCTCACCAGTGCGCACATCGAGCTTCACTGCTTTGCACCAGAGTGCTAGGAGCAGCAGCTGACATGGGCGAGCACCTAAGTTAGTGTGATAGGCTCGGAAATTTCTTTATATTTATTTAGAAATACTGTTCACCCCTTTTTAAGAGGCTTTAGCAGGTGTGGGGAATAAAAGGTACCACAAATACACAAAACATTTTATCAGCAATTCAACATTTCAGTAAATCATTAGTTTGAACAGTTGAATGGCATAAGCAATACCAAGTATGTAAGCAATACCAACCAATTATGTTCTGTACTATTACAGGTCTACCTTCTTTAATCTTGATTCTAGGTCAACCTCTAATTTTAAAAAGCTGTACCAAGAAAAAGAAAGAAGCATGGGTCTATCTTCGAATAAATAAGGCAGTCAAGGTAGTTCCTGCGTAGCTGTCGATCGAAAGAGCAGCAAAATTTGACTTACTAACTCTGGTTCCAATGTCGATTGGTTCCAATGCCACTAATAAGCAGTGCCACTTTTAAAGCACAAGTGTAGGTTTTCATATTATTTGTGGGTGGTTGTTTTTGCAGTTGATTTTATTCATGTCTCGAGTTTGGTAGGTTCATAAAACTTTGGGCATATTTTTATTGATGTTTGTGTTAGTGGACACGCTGATTTTCGTTGGCATTTTACTGAAATTATATTTACAAGCCAAGTAAACTACCGAGTGTAAAAGAGAGAGGGGGAGAGTCTTTATCCTAACTGAAGTGTTGTGCAACGATTCATTTTTCAACATTTTTTTTAATACCCAGTGCAAATGAAACTTACTCCGACTTCATCCTTATCTTTTTTTTCAAAAAAGGCTTTTGTGTTCCTTTTGTGCCCCATCTATTCTTATTACAAAAGGTAATAAGTAATATGCTTCGATCAGTATCAAAGAGGAAGCCTAAACCATTATCAAAGATTAACTAATTTAGCAGCGCAATCACTTTTTCATTTTCAAGTGATATGCTAGAGAGAGGTTGGCATGTGCTCCAAAATCATCAATGGCTGCTCCAAAACAATATTTTGCCCGCTACAAAAGGCCAACTGCCGCTTTCATCATTGTATCTATGAAATGCATATCTACACATGTTTACATATCTGTGCAATATGCATTTATTTTCTGACTCAAACTATACATATTTGCTAAAACAGCACTTCTGAAGTGTATTCCACTCCCTTATACTAGTACAGGGAAAGAAAACAGCTAGATTACTTGTTGGTACATCTGTATTCCTCAAGTACTCTTGAGAAACATAAGTTGATTATTGTAATCAACATATTAGGAGCAAACTGCTGCCATTTTCAGGTAAACATCTAATGTAGGTCCTCCGACCCCATCTGTTGGAGCCAGTAGCATTTATAAGTGTGCAGTTGGTTTAAAGGGCAAATCCGGTCAATATTTTTAAAGTTTGTGTTAAAACTGTTTTCAGCTAAAGCGGTGTATCATGGCTCAAAGTTTGGTTTCAGGCGTCTACGGCAAAACCGAAGCTATATTCTAGAGGGATAGCAACACTGAATGTCAGCCGTACGGCCACGCATTACGTCACAAGGGTGCTGTGGTATGCGGTACAACCAATCAACCGCAGCTCCACCCAACGTCATTAGATTAGCTCAGTTATGGAACTGCCCATAGACGATGCTTGCATGAGCAGAACCCCCCTCACACACCACAACTTACCGTCGTTCGACGCGCTGGACGGCTGCTTTGGTAACTGCAGTGTCTTCTAGGGGATACGTATGTTTCGAAGCGCAGCATCTAGATGGCGTTCCACCATACTCTATGGAACACATAGTTCGCAAACGAAAACCTAGATGGCGCTTCGAATGACGAGAGGCGGACTGAAGTGAGTGAGGGGAGGGTACCCCTTCCACGGGAGTTCCACAACTGAGGTAATCTGGTAGCGTTGGCTCCACCCAACATTGTTAGATTAGCTCAGTTACGGAACTGCTCATAGACGCTGCATGCATGAGCAGTACCCCCTCACACACCACGACTTGCCTCCCGTCGTTCGACGCGCCGGACGGCTGTTTGGCGACTGCAATGTATTCTAGGGGATACGTACGTTTCGAAGCGCAGCGTCTAGATGGCGTTCCACTATACTCTATGGAACACACAGTTCGTAAACGAAAACCTAGATGGCGCTTCGAACGATGGGAGGCGGACTGAAGTGAGTGAGGGGAGGGTACCCCCTTCCGCGGGAGTTCCACAACTGAGGTAATCTAGTAGCGTTGGCTCCACCTCGACGTGATGTCACAAGGGTGCTACGCCAGTGCTCCTTGACTGAAAGCCAACTCGCTTGCCGCCCGCTAAAGAGCAGCTGGTCACATCTTTAAAATCGGTGTTAATGGGGTATGAGGCTTCACTTTGACGTAATAGTTTGGCTGGGATCATATTTCGTGCCACTAAAAGGATACCAGTCATTTATTTTGGTTTTGTTTTCGACCAAAGTAGCACAGACCCCCCCCCAAAATTTATTTCTTATTTTTTGCTAGGAGATTCATTACGGTGTCAGAAGACTACCCAATCAATATTTTGCTACAGTGTCACATATATTTTTAATAAAGTAAAAAAACACAACTGCTCGAAACCGAAACTGGACTGGGAAGGAAGAAATATAGAGGGGAGAGCTGGCAGAAGTCACGTGGCTGTGCAACTTTTTGTTTTTCCAATCAACATATTGGCAGCTTATTAAAAGCCACAAAAAATGGGTATCATATTTCTTTTCTATTTTTAATATTGTGTGTGTGCCTTTGATGACTCACGACTTTGATTATATTTCATGGTTGTGCCTGAACATTGAAAACGGCACGCAACCACGAAGAAGAGAGTGAGCGCAACTCAAACCGGCCAGTTCTCGATCGGCGGTTTTAGGGCAGAAAGAAAACGAATTTTGAGCCGCGAATTGTTTTCTGGGTAGTTGGGCTCTCATATGTCATGTACAAATAAAAACCTTGGTGAGCATAAATACCCTGTCAGCGTGCCTTTAAGTACAAAAGTCGAACCAGCCTAGCAAGTTTAGACCTTGCTAGAAATCTGGTGTTTTGTTACAGGTAGGTCACTTCTGTGATAATGACTTCAGCCAAAAAGAGCTCGGCTGTCTTGCACACCTATAAATAACCGCGTTAAATTGCTAACATTGGAGACTCAGGACAGAGGGGAATGAGACGCAAACAGTCTATGAAGCACAGAGTTGTGCTGAAAGCTCCACATTTTTCCGTCATCGTTCCACATTCTCAGTAGCATCAAGTGTTAGCAATACAGCACCACCAGCTTGCCTGGATAGTCTCTTAGTTTTCTGTGTTGTAGCACCCGAAAACTGCACAGAGCAGAGTCAAAAGTTGCCAGCAGCGGCATTCTCCTTTCGCAATGCCATTTCATCCGGAGAAACATTCAAACTACCTCGCTCGACGCAGGTGGAGAGTGCCATCAAGAAGCACGGCCATCGCAACGTCAAGTGGTCGTCGCAGGGCATGCTGCGGCTAGAGCCTGCCGCCATGCTCGACCTCTTCCGCCCCACCGTGGCCAGCATCAAGCAGCACATCTCGTCCGTGCTTGGCAGCCCACGCCTGGGCGCCATCCACTACCTGTTCCTCGTGGGCGGCTTTGCCGAGTCACAACTCCTGCAGAAGGAGCTGCGCGACGCCTTCTCGTCCCAAGTGCGCGTCATCATCCCGCAGGGCGTCAGCCTGGCCATCTTGCGGGCGCCGTTCTCTTCGGGCTCGACCCCATGGTCGTCAATGTGAGACGCTCGCGCATGACATACGGCGTCGGGGTGCTCAACCGCTTTGTGCACGGCGCCCATCCTCCGTCCAAACTGGTGGTCAAGGACGGCATCGAATGGTGCGCCGACGTGCTCGACAAGTTTGTGCTTGCCGATCAGTCGGTCGGTCACGGCGACGCCGTGGTACGCAGCTACACACCAGCCAAGGCGGGCCAGACATGCAGCATCATCCATGTGTACTGCAGCGAGCGCGACGACGTGCAGTTCATCACGGACCCTGGTGTGTTTAAGTGCGGAACCCTCATCCTAGACTTGTCAGACACCCGCTATCTGCCCAATGTGCCGCTGCGGCGTGAAATTCAGGCACGTATGGTCTTCGGCGAGACCGAGATCAAAGTAAGCGCGCTGGACATCGCCACGCAGAAGTGCGTAAAGGCGGACATTGATTTCCTGAACCAATGAGGTTGACCGTGGTCGCCACCCCGGCCGTGGTGCGGACGGGTGAAGCCAAAAAAAGAAAGCCGAGCAGTGTGGCTCTCCTCTTAACTTCTTTTCTGGAAACTGGAGCATGAGCAAATAGGGTTGCTGAAATGCTCCGGACACTAAGAGTTGTGTGCCAGTTTGCCGAGAATGTCTAATCACCCCGCAAGTTGTAGCTGCCTCGTCCAAATGTTGCGTGGTCGACGTGTACAAGCAGTTTTCCATTTGTTTGTGCACCAGTTTCCTACAACCAAGCATTATGTGTGCGTGAATACATTATATACATAGCTTTTATTGCCACGCTCGTATTTTACATCCCGCGTACAAAAAGCATTTTTTTTGTGACACTCATTTCGGTAAAGTGCAGCCCAATGTTCTTATACTGTGCTTTGGCTGACTACAGAGCTGTACATAAAGTCTAGATATCGCAACAATTCACACACGCATCGTTTCGATTGCACGTCAACCCAGCTGAGTGCAAACACAAGCAAACTGTGCATCCACAAAGCAGAAAGCACCTAATCAAAATCTGGAATATCATCGTACGTGTACCCTGGGTACTTCTTGTAAGCGTAATAAGCAATTCGGACATGGTAGACCCCTGGAATAAACATCAAGGATCCCAGAACAAGAAGTGGCCATCTGCTGTCGTAGTACTGTAAAGAAACACACACGAGCGTCAGTAGCCTCAGTGTCGGAATTTAGTCGCATGCGTGCGCCGTGTATAGAAGCACTAGTTCTGAACCGTGTATGCAACACAAGTGCTAGTTTTACTCAATAAACTTTGCACCTGCGATGCTACCATGTATCCCAGGCGCCAAAATCGAGCAACATTGGTCGTTTGTCCGTACTCACCTTGTCGTCAATGAAGCCCGTGAAGATGAACGATGACATAACAATCAATGTAGAGCCCATGACAAATAGAAATGTTGCCAGCGCTATGGCCTTCTTTGGTATCCGGGTCAACGTCTTCTGAAACTGGAATGGCGAGGTTCAAGGCATTGTCCGACAGTTGCCCGATCGAACGATGCAACAATGGTACCAGGTCAGACCTGAATATCGATGAAGCCATCGTCCGTGCGTTGTATACGGTGATACTTGACATTGCTGAAGTGCCTTTTCTCGGTCTCCTGCATGGCTGCATCCTTCCGCCCCATCCTGAGCAATAAGAAAACAAGGCGCATATAGCCGAGTATTTTCATGCCCCACCCACCTCAACTGTTTTTTCCCTAGATAATGCTGACCTGACAAACTACAATAGACTGGTCACGTCGCTTCGAATTGTGATGTGGCCGTAACTGGATCATGAGAGTTGCGTCGCACACACATTCTTCATCAAATCAGGTGCACTTAATTAAAGGGGTACTCTGGTGTTTCCTTTGTCCCAGATTTGCCTAAAAAATTGACCAAATGCACCAACAAACATAGCTTAAATAGTAACCCAAATATTAGGACAAAATAATTTTGTTTTGCAAAGTTATTGCATTTACAATTTTGGTACCCACAGTATTTCAAACTGAAGGTGTCTACTGGGAGCAATTCATTTATTTATTCACTTACTGATACTCGCTAGCCTCGCCGAGGCTGTAGCATGAATGGTACAAACACACACCAGAAAAAAAAAAATTAACAAAGTGACAGAAGAAAAAAACAATTAAGAAAGTGACAGAAAAAATCTCGGCAGCACTCTGCTGCACTGCAATGTACACAAGATATTTTCAATGAGGTCAAGGTGCTGTGTCAACACCTTGGCCTGGGCCTCGAGCGATGCCAGTGGCAGGCAGGGATTCACCCTTTGGACTGTAGAATCTATTCCCAACTGATTAAACAGTTTCATGGTGTAGAATGAATGCTTTGGAAGCTCTCTCCAGCACCCGCGCAGCAGCACGAAATAAATGCTTGGTATACTCTGTTTTATTAGACTGCCTGCTCAACCTGCAAGCCTGCCAGTGATTTTTTTTTTTATTTATTTATTTATTTTGAGTTTGACAGCTTGACACCTCCTTATTGGTGTCATGGCACCGAAAAGCGTGGGAATATTTGAATGTTGGTTTTGGCATGACCTTTATTTGCCAATTTCCCAATAACTATTCTGAATTTCGCGATACTAAATAGCGTAGCAGAAAGGTAAAGGCGAGAGATTCAGAAAATTGAGTAAGTTGGGGTAGCTGGAAAAATTGCCGGGCATGTTCCTTTAAAGGGATACTGAAATGAAAATTGAAATATACCTCTCATGTTCAGAAATGAGTTAAACATGATCAACGGAATCTGCTAATGACAATCGCACGCTTGTATTCTGAATGGATGGCTATATTTTTCGTTCCAAACGGCCGATTTCAGTGGGCGCTTGAAGCGCAGCCATTGGAGAGCGCGATGCGTCTCGGGAGATCCGGCACCTCCAGCGCGTTCGTGACATCATGTTTTCTTTTACGGGCAAGGCTACAGGGAGGCTGGCATGGTTGTGAGCTTCGCCATTTGGGGGCGTTAGCGCGTTACAACCTGGCCATTCGAGACGCCCGCTCCCCGCAGGAGCTGAATAGTTGTGGGAGAGAAGAGAAATCCGGTTTGGCCCAGTTCAACAGGGCTCACACGCACGCAGCTTGCTGCCGTACTTCCGTGGAGCAGCGCTGCTTTTATGGGGAGTGTAATGTAGCAACATTCGGTTCATTCATTTTAAATAATGTTTTGGTAACTTTTCGAGCAAAAATTGGCTTTCTCTGTGGTGCAGTTAGAATGTGGTTGACATTTAGACAATAAAATAGGCACTATAATTTTGTTGCAGTACCCCTTTAAACATGACTGCACTGTGCATTGCAGTGCAGCTTTGAGCCAGACAACTCTACCTTTCACATTGATTTACACTTTGAATGAGGCCAGAGTCCATACCTCCATTTCATACATAGCAAACAATGCTCTCAAAGCTATTGGTAAGAGCATGTGATTTTACCTAGGGTCTTATTTGTACATATTTTTGTATGAATGCCTCCAAAAGAAAATGCATGCTCGCGCAACTAGTTTTGACAGCATTGCACAGTAAGCATGAAATGGAGTGTAGAAGTATGTCGGACGTATGTCATCAATTTTCATAGGGGTGCCAACCTAACATGACCTAACCGGCCCGTAGCGACCGCTACAAGCAATGACTGGTTAATTATTTTTTCTATACAGGTGCGGAAATTTTTTACACGGAATGTGTTTGGGCTTGGATTTAATGAAATGTCCCCAGAAACAGTAACGCAAAAGTGTAACATGCTAAATTTAGTGAACTTACTCCCTGTTAAATTTGGCGAGTACACTGAATTGGTGTACATTCCGCTTCCTCACTAAATTTAATGGGGAACCTGAACTGTCGCACCAACTTCCGCTACATTTAGCAGAATTTGGCTCGTCTCCCGAGCTCAGACAAACTCAAACATCCGATGCAGCTCAAAACATGCTTCCCATTGCGTCTCTCCCCACTTTATTCACAACGTTAAGACAGTACCTTACTATGAATGTGCTCCGACACAATACCATTCTTTTTGGAATTAGACAAGGGCTAGCAAAACTCAGCCAGTTAAGCATACAGGACGCTCACCTATGTTACTGACTCAACGTGGAGACGTTACAACACCGCAACCATCATCTTGCTGTTTGTAGGGTGTGATTTGCAGGGGAACTTCTGATTTTCCCAACAAAGCAGTCTTAGTCACGTGGAAGTCGTGCAAAAAAATCATAGCCAACAAGCCCTAAAGTTAACTGTGCATGTCCAACATACCTGCAAGAATATTGGCTGGGTACAACCGAGTTGTACCCAGTCAACAATAGCCACCAGTATCGCAGACCTCCGCCAAAGCTTGGTGCTTAAAGGGGCCCTGCAATCATATTTAAGCGTCTACCTTTTTTGCGGTTTCCACATCTCTTGGGGTTGTGGAAACTGCAAAGAGAGTAACTAAATATCAGTGCGTCATATTTCAACTGGACGACGCGGAAACCTCCTCCACCTACAGGGACGACCTGCGGTGCGGAAAGTGCGCTATATGTGAAGTCTTTGGTCCTCGGCTTACTACTGGTCAGAGCCGCTAAAAGCTTCTTTTTAGTCGAAATACAAAATATAAGTGGCGCGAACCGTTTCAATTATTTATGAAAGTAGTTTTTGTTCAGTATTTTAGATCAGAAAAGAAACAAATGAAGTTTTTAAAGTATGGAAACAAGAAATGACCCGTCGACATACCCGCCACCAAGCGGTGGAAAATGCGGCACATACTAGAAGTGGGATCAGGCACCGACGAGCGGCAAGCGTAGAAAGGTCCCGAATGTACGCGGCAGCGCTGCGGTCGTATACGGGCTCGAAGATGCGACCGGTTCCGAGCGTTCCGAAGGCCTTGGGCGAGCAGCTTTGGCTTGCAGTTTGGCCGTTTGGCGGTATGGCAGCGCGAATTGGCTCACGTTCTGAACTGATCTTTACCCTGTGTTTGCTGTCGTTTGTGGCCAATGAAGTGTCATGCTGAATTAGTGTTTAATCGCGCAGCAAATGCCATGCGAACCGCCCTGGCTGCCCACTTCATAAAGCCTATCCAGAACATGCTTTAGTGGTGCCCTCTCAAGCCGTCGACACGGAGTGCGGCAGACGTGACCGCTCGCTGAGCTCACTACCGCTCCTCTAGTTCACGGCCACTCAAGCGACCAAGGACGTCATGAAGGAGGTTATTTTTTGCTTGTTTTTGTAATTTTAATCTGCCTATAACTTTTAAAATAAAGCGAAATTCAAGAAAAGAAAAGTTTCATTAAGTTACTACTACGTTCAGTGCTTTAAGGTTCGGTGCAAATTAAAAACCAGTAAAAAGTCCTTGCAGGGCCCCTTTAAGCAGCAGCGTCAAGGTTGGGGAGCACTGCACCTCTAGACACTGAAATAAATGCTATGCACAGTGCATGAATGAGGTTCTTGTCTCAAATACATAAACTGCTCCTCCGCACAGATGCCGGGGGAAGGGGGCTTGGGAGAGAAGAGCGGGGATAAACCTCAAGGTGGTTAGGATTCCTTGAAACCATAAAGTTGCCGAGTTCCTGCTTTAACACACAAGTACCCAACAGACAAATTTTTTGTAGGATAACCGGGAGATCTTGGTGACCGATGGTCCCCATGGTGTGGTCGTCCTGAAACGACTGAGCAATATGTACTTGAACACCTAGGACCGGTACGTCTCGACAACATCCTACGGATGTCTGCAGGATATACTATTGCTGACAATATGAGCTGAAACAGCGCTCCGGCCGGCGCACGGTACTACCTGTGCCGACTGTCACCTTGCTCCGCACACACGGTGCACCCTGAGGCCAAGATCAATTATCACTTGTGCCTGCTGCTCTACTGCGCTCTTCCGGCCGTCTGAAAGAGTGACGGCAGGTACGACAGCGGGAGTGTGTCTGGTAGGGCGGCAGGGAGTGGGGGACGGAAGATTTCACTTGTCGTTCCTTTTTGCAATTGATTTACTTCATTCTATCACGTAGAATCCCATAGAAAAAACTCTTGACTGGTGAAGAAAAAATGTTGAAGTATCTTAAATTGCAGCTGTGATTATCATTTTTTGGAAGTCACATCAAGAAACATTGTAGGTATTTTTTTTTCTTATGAAGTGCACGCACAAAGTAAGACGTCGTAAGATATAGGCCAAAATTTGTGTATAAGATTTAATCCAACTCCAAGGTATTTACCTTTTTTTTTTTTTATTGAGCACAGTTGTGTGAAAATTAAACAATGGTAACCATACATGTTACTGCGGAGGTTTTGTAACCTTCATCGGTATGAAAAGGTTGAAAAATATTATTTCTTTGTTACTGGGCCCACGTGTTTGTTTCAAACAAAACAAGTGCTGACAAGACACCAGTGTTTTATTTACAAATTCCTAGTCTTAATAAAGTGCAACAAATAGTCATACATTTGCCAGGAGAAGGAGCTTGGAAGTTCATCGAAAGAATATTTGCAGAAGACAATGTCAGACACAAGATTAATAGTCGGCGTGGAAGTTCAACTGCACTCCAAAAGAAGATAGGGATCAAGGATGCACCACTCGAAGGTATGTGCTGGTTGACGGCATCAAACAGTGGGTCGCAATCAGCAAGCATTGTTCCAATTGGCAGAGGTCCGGTTCAGGGGTCCTGAGGCGCAGTAAAACTTTCGGAAAAAGTTAATACCGCGTCCACGGCTCTTATCCTGTCTGGTAAGGAATCATAGAGCGCGGCCAAGAAGTCTGGCTTGACCCGAAGCATCACCCATTCACCTCTCACCGCTTCCCACAATTCGTCGGGAGTGGCGCGATGGAGGGATGCCGTCACATGGCTACCTTGATGCCTCTCCAAACGTGTTCGATGATATTCAGATCGGCTCCTTTCGGGGCCAAGGCACCTTCGTCAGGCAGCGCTCCTCGAGGAGATACGAGCGTGACTGACAACGCATTTCCCACTTCGGCGCTTTCTTGAAATGCACGATAGCTGAAAATGTGAACATTGGGCTGCACGGCACAGGCATCGTGATGGTGGTTCCGTCGGCCAATATTTTTGCTATACTTCGTTTCAGCTTAAGTCCAGACGCAGACGACGCTCGAGCTAATGTATCAATCAAACAACGTCAAATAAGCAAGCCACTGGACCTTTCTGTTATTGGTTCAGCGATGACAGAACACGTACAGAAACGGGACGAACACCTTGGTGGTGCGCTTTTGACGCTGTCCGATTGGTCTCACCTGCTCGTAGCGTTGGCTGCGTCTGGACTTATACCCTTGTTACACGGGCACACTTAACTGCAGTTACGCTAAGCCCCAGTTAGCGCACAATACTTGCGGACAGCATTCTGCGGCTATGCAGTCAAAGATATATATATAGGCGAACGTGCGCTCGAGCATCTTGAGCACCCATCAAAGCAGTGCACGCGCGCTCTTCACTTCTAAAATCGCTGTCCGAGAGTATAGTGCGGTAACTGTGGTGCTGCGTAACAGCAGTTTAAGCTGAGTTAACCGCGGTTAAGGGTGCCCGCGTAACAGTGGCGTAAAGACGAAGTATAGCAGACGGCCGGAAGAGCGCAGCGGCGCAAGTGAGAATTTATCTCGGCCTCAGGGTGCGCCGTGTTTGAGGAGTGATGCCACAGGCGGCGCAGGTAGTACCGTGCACAGGCCGGAGCGCTGTTGCAGCTCATATTGTCCGCGAGGGTACCGGCCATTTCACAAGGCAAGCAGCGGACCCCGTATCACTTTTTGTGGAAATGCATTTAAGCGTCTTTCGCTGCCCTGTGGCATTTGCATGCTTCGAAAAATGGGCAACTAAAAAGAATGCTGTTTACACAGCTGCGCCATGAGCCTTCGGAATGAATGTCCATTCGACTTGCTGGGCCGCAAACGTTTGGTTAAGTATGTGCAACAAATCACGACAACCATGGACGCAGAAATACGGTAGTCCTCTTGATCCAACAGCCCTGCTTGAGCCCCAATTAAGCTGTTCGGAATTTAACCAATTTTACCAAGATGATAATTACCGACCCAAAGGTCCTGCCTGACCCGTCGGAATCAAATGTAATAAAGCGATGGAAGCACACTCGAAGAAATCGGGTTAATGAGCGGAAGAGATGGCAGTACGTAGGCTTTACGCGATTACAAATTCAGAATACGCTTACAATTCATTCAAGCTAATTAGCTTACCCAGCATCGGACGAGCACACAGACTGCGCGAATGCAAGAGCAGCAGAAGTAGGGTGGCTAGAGCAGAAGTGAGTAAAGTTCTGATTAGTTCCGACGTTGCTCGTCAGGTGGCCAGATGCCACAAATTGGGAAAAATGTGTATTATATCTAAATGTACTTTTAAACGGCCAAATAAAAAAATTTATTGAATTTTATTTTAAAAATAAAAAGAATTAGCATTGTTTTTGTTTCTTAAACATAATTTTTGATTCTTTAAAAGCGAATGGTGACTCAAGTCAACGGGGAAAGTGGCAGTGCCAACTCAGAAGTCGCCATGGCGCCGCAGGAGATGCTTCGACGAATGATGCTTTTATTCCTTTTGGGAACAATTTGCATGGTGCAAAATTTGCTTGCCATGGCAGAATGGAACACCAAGGACTACATGAAGAAGGAGCACTCCCTCGTGAAACCTTACCAAGGTAGGAGTCGCGCGCTGTCTCTTGCTACGCACTTGGCGGCGTCTCAGAAAGTGGTTTGGGAGTCGCGATTTTTTTTTTCCTTGTTTTTAATTAGCCGGCGTTTTGTGTGGAACTAAGCGTTTTTTTAGATTATGCGGTAGTAATTGGTGAGTTTAAACTCCGCCTCTCTGACTTTTGCTTGCGAGTTACTGATCGCCACATGGGGGGTGTCCGGGGGTCGTGTCACGGGTCGCTTGTTTCCAACTTGCGTGGGGATTGCGGTCGTGATTCGCCGATGCCGTTTGCTATCTGATCGCTTCGAACCAGCCTCGCGTTTCGTTTACCATTTACCAGGTAACTCATCCGCGTGTACATTACCTAACACAGACTCCGTCAAAATGGAAGTTGCGAGTTATATGTTATTCTGCGAGGATACTGAGAACGCCGTCTTTCGCTTCCACGAACCGTTCAAAAAGCGATAAAATTGTGTACTCGCCCTGTTGAGTGTGTGCTAAGGCCAGAAATTTTAGTTATCCTCTTAACTTCCCACAGGAGCCCTGATACTCCTTTTATTGAGCCGTGTTACACTAGGGGTTCATTTCTTATCATAGCTTTTCTATCAATAGTTCGCGAGGAAAAGTTACTAGCCACGACCTTTTCCCCTTCTCTGTCTCCTCCCGTTCTCTGCGCACCTATACAATCGAGTTATCCGTGCTGCTTTTCCCCCAAATGCTCGTGGCAGGTGACAAGCTTTTCTACGGCGCCGCGGCTGTCCTCGGCCAAATGAATATACAAAGTATTTTTTCCAAAGAGACAGTTAATCGCCAGTGAAAGCCTTGCCGATTTTGAACATACTTTATTTGGCGTACGTTGGGGCTCCAGCTGCCCTTTGGTGTTTTTTTTATATTTTCTTTTATAGCCTTTCTGCTCAGATGCACCTTTGGTAGCTTGTGGAACCTATTCATGTTCCGACGTCATCAGCTGCATCGTCAGCGGCAAAGCCAGCTGCGACCTGAGGCTGCAACAAGTGGCTGCCAAGGGCTCGTTTCCCCTATAGAAATGACACTGCGTTGGAGGCTGCTCTGCAGCCGACTTTTCCGGTGTCCGGCTGACGTTATTCCTTCCGTGTCTCTCCATTATGTGTTGTGGGCCAGTGCTCTGAGCACAGCTAGAGCCAGGGGCACCACTTGTCTGTCAGGTCACGTAGTGCGGAATGACGTCTGTTCTACGAGAGAGAACTTCCTTCTTGGCTTTAGGCCAGTTGTGTGCCCTTTGTTTTCGGAAAGAAGGAAGTTCTCTATCTTTTTTTTTTAAAGGAACTTTTTGCACGAGTATTGTTTGTCACAGTTCTTGTGGACAGGTGTGCCAGATGCCCTTCGTTGGATTGGCACGTGGAACCCCCAAATTTGACTTTGTGGACAGGTGGAAACTCTTTCCGTGCATGTTTGGGCTTCTTTCACTAGTCTTCCTGGTCAGTGATCCGTTCACACTGCTTTCTGACTCAAGGCTCAACTACAAGTAGTCTGTAGTCTGTCAGGCCGTGCCTCTAACACACTACGCCTTTTGAAGATCCGTGTTTCAAAGGGGGCCAGGGTCGCGTAACATTTTATATGTAGTTAGTCGCATGACTGCCATGTTATATCCCCAATAAAAATTTTCTTTTTGCTCGAAGAGTCAAGGCATGCTGTGAGAGAGGAAAAAGAGCACACTTCTAGAGACAAATAAATCATTGTCAGTTTGAGAGCTCCCTTTTTAAGGATCACATGTTTCTTGAGAAACATCTGCTATTTTTCAATTACTTCATAGGTGCTAGCGCTAAGCAGCTGTACTAAAGGTCTTCATTGTTTTCACTTCATATTCAGTCTTTTTTTTTTTTTTTTGCATAAATAAAAAGTTTTTGCAGTTTTCTGTGAAATAGAAATTGATTCAGTTTGTTTATTCTGTATCAGCTCTTCGCGAATTTCAGAGCTTGCATAAATGTTTATTTGTTCAGCAAACCTGCTGAATCGTAAGGTATTTTGTTGCATTTTAATGGTGTGTGAATGACACAAGTGCCACTAACTACACAACACAATTGCTGCTAACTAACTACACAACCAAGTTCATGCTAAAAAAAAAAACTGCAATTTATGTAAAGATTTATTGTGTTTGATATGTCCTGTATGTCTAAATACTCAATTTAGCAGGTTCTTGTCATCTTGTAGGGCTAAAAGTTTACTTTAAACATATTTGTGTGCTGGAATGCAGGTACGCCGTTTGTGCAAACAAGACATTGGCACTTTTTGCATTTTACTTGGACAGGGATAGAACATTCCACTAAGGGCTCTTTTGGGAGGTGCCATTTTGTTTGACTACAGCGCCATCTATGGGCATTTCAACGAATTTGGCAGGGTAAAAGAGGAAAAGGGGACATGCCCAGTCCCTATAGCAGACGACGAACCAGCCGTTCTCAATATTTGGGCAGTTCCAGTGGGCTGTACCTCCTGAACTGCCCAAACATTGTTGCTCCATTCCCTCTCTCCTCTCACCCAAGTGAAAATTTTGTTATTTATGTGCTTATACATACTGCTCACCTCCTTTGGAGGCTGTAACAGGAGAGGTCAGTACATTTTACTCTACAAGAAGTTAAACAAAAGTATAATAAAATGTAGAACATAACAGTAGTAATATAGAAAAGCGACAACGAAAAAAGACAAAACCATACAAACGTGTGTATAGTCGGTGACAGGTTAAGAGTTCAGGGGAAGCTTCTCCACCTCTTTCCACTTTAGCGGAGCGAATGGTGGAGAGGAGGAAACTTCCTCTCCGGCATTTGTTCTGCTAAATTGGAAAGAGGTGGGGGAGCTTCCACTCTGCTCTCAACTTGCCACAGACTGTAGTCAACTTTTCATGGTCAGTCTTCAATTCGACTGTAGCCGAATTAACATGGACCTCAGGAAGACTGTTCCACTCTTCTATTGTTCCTGGGAAAAAATGTTTAAAAGAGTGTGCGATAAAGATATGGAACTTGCACCCTATTGTGCAAACTTCATGTAGCTCGGTCCAGTTGTGGCGTCAAATATCTTGTATCTTGGAATGGTCTATTAATGAGCACCAAATTTTTCCCTTGAGGTTAGTGTCCCAAATGTACACTTTCCATCACACTGCTAGTAGTTTTGATAACAGCCTTTAGATTCTAAAAGAAAAACTGGCAATCATTTATTTGTGCTACAGTGTTTTGCAATGTTTTCTGCATGACACTGTTAGTGTGAACATGACCTCACTGTTTTACGATAAGCCTGTGATGGCGCAGGTGAGCTGGTGTAGATTTACCTTGTTTCTGGAACCACCTGAGGCTGGGTGGAGAACTAGAAGAACCAAAACTGGAAGAGGCAGGAAAAGAAAGACAGAAGGTGTCATCTCAAACTCAGCTGAAAGTTTATTTAGTAACACTTCTATATATACCAAAACCTCAAACATCGCCAACCAATCACCGCATGCAAAAAACCCAAACGTCAGGTCCAAAGCTTAGCAAAAGACATGACCTATTTCTTGGATTTGTCATTGTCCTAGTACACACAAACACTTTCCTTATCTGCCGGCAGTCCAAGCTTCTACAGACGCAAAGAACCCCTACCACTTTTTGAATCCTGCCGAACGTGCTGAACAGATAACCAGTAAACACATTTGCTTAAAAAAGAATTATTATTTAGACAGTTTACTTTCAATGCGAAAAGACCCACACACATCAACCAACCACATTACACTCGCAAAAAGAACTTAGAAGTGGGACCCGAAACCATAGATGCCTGACTTATGCAGTTGCCTAAGGAATCAATCCTAACCGTCTCTTTCACTACCCTTTTGACATTGTTCACCTCTCTGCACACGACTTCTGTTCCCGACCACTCTGCCGTGCAGTTGCTGCACTCTTGTACATGTTTTGCTATATGTGAATTGGTCGCTTTGATCTTTACGCTTCTCTTATGCTCTGTTATTCTGTCATTCACACATCTTGAGGTTTGCCCAATGTATTCGAATCCACACGCTAACGGTATCTCAAACACTACTCCGTTTTCACACGGCACCGATTTTTCCCGATGGGCTTTCTGGCACCCAGGGGTGTGACATCTGCGCCAATTGCGCCATTTTGATACAAACCCAATTTTCTGCGCCTAGTTGCACCAAAAACGCGAAGTCGGTCAAATTTGCGCCACACTGCGCCAAAAATAACTAAAAAACTAAAAAAAAGAAAAAATGTTTGTGGCGATATTAGATATAGCGGGAAACGAGAGCTTGGTTGGCAACATTCAATCTCGTCGTAGTAAAGTCACTGTAGTAAAGTACACGGCACGGGTACAGGGTGGCGCAAGCAACCGCCGGATTCGAAGATTTCAGCTGTCTTTTCTTGTCATTTTCTGCTCTTTCTATGCCTATGATACGTCGTCTTTTCCCAATTTTCCTGGTACTTTACACTGTAATTTGTGACTGCATGCTACTGGTGCGCTGTCACGCGGTCGCGACGCACAGGCTATCAAGATGAGCAAACCTAAGTATTTCTTCCGTTTTGAGAGTAAACCTTTTCTTAAAAGTGCCATTGAGAGCCTCTATTATGTAATTGTTCATTCGTGTCCGTAATCTTCTCGTCAGAATGGACGGCGTCGTCGCCGTGAGTACTTTCGGTTATCACACACGTCCTTTCAGGGCGTGAACAATCGAATGAATCGGTCACACAACCGTATTAAGCGTGCATGTGCTACTCATAGGTTTTCTACTAATTCACAATTTAGCTTGTGACTCACTTTCATGTGGAGATTTTTCTATCTGCACGTGCTTTCTACAAGCGTCCGATCGATGTCTGATTGTAGTAAACCGTGCTTCCCTGTTCATGCTCTGGAATCACCGCTTTAAAAAGTTTTGCGCTACAATTGCGCTTTGGCACCAGATCGTATAAGCTTGAGGTACCTGGTGCCCACCTAACTTTGCAGCAAGCCTGTGTTTCTTGTCCTGATCTATGCGCATTAAACTCGCGTGTACCTTTTCCGTTTTTTTTTTTTTATATATATATATATTTATTTTTGGGCGTATCGCCGCCGAGGAGTTATTGGAACCAGGGTGGAAAAAAATAATGATTAAAAAAGAAAAATCAGATTCATGTGATTGAAATCAGATTTTTTAATGATTTGAATTGCTGATGAGCTGCTCTAAAATTTTCTGCTCCTAATCTGCTCGAAACTGTAGACTTTTCGACTTCTAAACTGCTCCAAAATGCATAAACTGCTGCTCCAAAACGAGAATTTTGTGCTCCTAAGCTGCTCCAAAATCCAGATTTTTCTGCTCCAAAAATTGCTCCACAACTTGTTTCACCTGTCTCACCCCTGGGCACCCCTTTTCTCTCAAGAAGGAGTGAGATTACTTAACTTGCAGTCTGTGCTAAATACTTTGGTATTTCACCTTGAATGGGTATTGGCAAGCACCAAATTTTACTGCTTTGGTTAGTGTTCCACGTGAGCACTTCCCACTACTAAGCTAGTGGGTTTGACCTTGCATTTTGAAAAGAATAAGTTAAGAAAAAAATGTTGCGCCATCCACTTTTGGGTTTGATGCCAACTTGTGAAAATCTGACGCAATAGAGGGCTGATTAAATTTTGGGCTTATTCTGTCATACTGCGCCACTAAAAGTAAAGCACGCTTGTTTCTCTTCAACGGTGTCTGCAAGGAAGGCTTGGACTCATAGATCTGGAACAATTATCCTTAGTATGTTCTGGGCATGGACGTGAAAGCACAGAAGACATGCGAATGCCAGGAACAGCACCGTGTTGCAGGATGCATCACTTCATGGTTGTATGCATGTCAATTCAATGCAGAACCCATATTTTTAATAATACTAAAACACTCCTACGTATGATGCAAATCATGAAGATCAAAAGCAAGCTGTGGTTAGGTACCTTCGGATGGGTGGTGGACTGTGAAGCACTGCAGCTGACAATCCACATTTTTGTCATAGTGACTTCACCTCCTCGCATGTCCTTCATCGTAAAACAGTGATATAAATCTAATTTTGTGAAGAGTTTCATGATAATTTGGGTATTCTAAGGCATGCTCTTCTGTGCAGTAGCTCGGAGGGTTTGAGCACTGAGCTCAGGGGAGTGCCTTGATTACATACTTTCCCTCCCTGCAGCATTGCAATGAACACAACCTCTATGCTTGATGGTGCTTCATGTAAGCACGAGCTAGTCCATCTTTAGACACTTACCACTGCGAGGCGCTTGTGCCTTTGTTTTTTCCTGGTTTGCATAATTGAAGATAAATTGTTGGGCGTGACCTTAGCAAATGACTGCAGATGGTTAAGAGATTTTTCTTTTAAGCACTGCCAAGATTGATCATGCTTGTCTGGTGGTGTGTGCAGGTGCGGGCATGACTATCCCAAACTGGGACTTCCTTGGAAACACGATGGTTACCGGCCAGTACATTCGACTGACACCGGATCGCCAGAGCTCGAAGGGCGCAATATGGAATAATGTTGTAAGTTGGGCTGTTCGTGCATCTGGTTCTTTCCGCTGACATTTGAGCCATACTTATTGCTGCACTTAGCATGTGAAGTGGCTCTCGCCACAAACCACAATGTATTCGTGAGGCTACTGGTATGAAACGTGTTGTGTTCAAGTATTTATTTTTAATGTTGTTTCATCTTCTACTTTGCTAATTCCCATTTCTGGTTGGTGTGATCCTGACCTGTGTGGCAAAGACACGAATAATAGTGAAGAAAAATTGAACCATGCTTGTAATACTGGCATAGGCATTAATGTAAAAAAGATACTGATAAAGTGTTGTTTTTTTTTGGTGAAAAACCTAGCTTTGCTATACATGTTCCACTGTGGTGGCAGATTAGGGGTTGGTAAGAGGGCAAAAGACTGAAAAGTAATGCTTCCCAACGTCTGCTCCGTCGTGAGCATAACGGACTTAAAACCAATCTAAACAAATGAATTGGGCAAAGGCACAGTTGCATACTGTGTCCCTCTATAATTTTCTTTTGAACAAAGCACATGTTTAATTTTCTGCACAGCGTGAAAGGTGCCAATCATGAGATATGAAAAAGTCAGTTAGGAAGCCACAGATAGCTGTTCTCAAAATAGCGACTTGCACTCAAGTTTTGAGCACGACATCATTGACGTGCTCAGAGTCCAAGAGTATGTCGCATTTTTGGTTAGAATGCATTCTTGGCTGTGCCATTGTTGGTTTCTTTTCTAAATTAAAATGATTAGCCCTCTCGATAGTGTGCAGGAAGGTAGAAATGAGAGGTTTGTTCATAAAACATTTGTTCTAGATTTCAGTAAATGGGACATATACTGTCAATACTCCCTTTGTAGTGCCGTTTTGGAGCATTTGGGGGCTGTTGAGTATACAATGACTTCATTTTCCAGCCTTGCAAGTCCAAAAACTGGGAAATGCACGTGCATTTCAAGGTGCACGGCAGTGGCAAGGAGTTGTTTGGCGATGGGTTTGCAATTTGGTACGCCAAGGAAGCCTTACAGCTAGGTAAGGCAAGACAACTGCAGTCATTACTCTTCTAGTTCTGATGGGTGAGAGTATTTTATTAGGACTGTGCTCTTTCCTCAGATACCACTCTGCCTAGGTTCATTTTCCTTTCCATCTTGAAAAAACCCCAGAGACAGAGGAAACAGGAACACTCTGATACAGTGTCAAACTAGGTGTTGTGTTTGTGACCTTGTGTTATGTCATTCCATGACTTTTAGCTTTCCTATGTCTCTGTGTTTTCCCAACACTGAAGTTGTTTACCTGTTGAATCATACTTTTGTCAGTATGTTTTATTGTTGGTAAAATCAAATTGTTTGCTTCGCTGCCTCGTTGACTCTGTGGTCCTGGCACACATTCCAGTCCCTACCCCTACAAATAAAACCCTCATCTTTTTTGGTACCTGCAGCAAATAATTAGAAATTACGCTTTTCACTGCAAGCATGTGTATGAATGTCTGATTGGAAGTTGAGAAATTCCCTGTGTAGAATGAGATTAGCTATGATAGCAATGTGAGCCCTGTGGTACTGATACATATGCTTATAAAGCTTAGCTAGAAAACAAGGATACAGCCTGAAAACCAGGTGCACTAAAGAATTGTCCAAGCTCGTGGCCGTTACTGTAAACACAGGTAGTGCAGAATACAAAAGCTAAAAGATTGAGACTCGCATCAGATTTTATTTTAAAATCAAACTTGAGCTCACCTCACCCCCCCCCCCCCAAAAAAAAAAAACAAAAAAGTGTGATGACAGAGTGTATGTTTACCTGGTAAATTTAACAGGACACCACAATGCCTCTGCGTACCGAGAATGTATTTTATGTACCATGGGAGTTGTCCGTACGACCATGGTGCAGATCTGCTGGGCAAGGTTTAGTGGGCTTGCCACCTAGATGTTTTATATAAAATCGAGCATCTAAAAACTCCAAGTTCAGTTATTTCAGTAGGAAGTTCGAAAATTTCAAACCTTTGCAAGCCTGAATTTATGTTCTGCACCCAAAATTCTTGAACGCGCCAAACTCGGTCTTCAGAAAGCTCACAGTTGTCAAACTTATATGAGTATTGAAAAGATTGCACTATTCAAACTTGCCTGTTTCATGCATCAAGGGGTTTCTTGGTTTGTACTGCATTTTCTTATCCAGTGAGGTGCCTGCCATTGGTTTGATTAAAATGGTACAGTGATGTGATTATGCTTGTTACAGGTCCCGTGTTTGGAAGCAAAGACAAGTTTTCAGGGCTGGCCATCTTTTTTGATACTTATGCCAATCAGAATGGACCCCATAATGTGAGTGTGATTTTGGATCTAAGCATTTAGAGTAGATGCATATCATGAATGGGCATATTTATGCACAGGTATTGGGACTTGATTTATAAAGAGTGGTGGGACTACAAAAGTTTCAAGCTCTAAACGTTGTACAGCAGTTGTATGTTTGTCGTACGGTACCCCAGGGTAGTAAGTTGGATGGGTAGCCAACAATGGTCTTGCTGTTGTCTGACCCCTTGGTAATGTTGACTGAGCTCTCCGTCGATGTGTCATTTTCCCGTAAGATTACAAACAAGTTGGTACCAAAAAGATAGAAGTCGTGTTACATTATTCTTAAAGGGAATTGATACTGTTCGCTTGTTTTTTTCTGGCGGAGAAAGATTTTTTTAATAAAGGAATATAGTAGAAAGAGCTGGCTAGACGTTGGGTTCACATCCTAGTGCACACTTTTCTCATGAAAAAGGACACTGCATGCAAACTGATGTCATAACTTGCTCTTCTGCCATTGCAGCATGGCCACCCTTACATTTCGGCAATGGTGAACAATGGGACACTGTCTTATGACCACGACCGGGATGGCACACACACAGAGTTGGCGGGCTGTGAGGCCAAGTTCCGTAATCTCGACCACGACACCCACATCGCCGTGCGCTACGAGAACGACGTTCTGACGGTACTTGGTTGCCTCTTTGAGCCTCACTGATGTTTGCCACACTGTGCTCGTTTCCAGTGTTGGCAGCAGTTTTTCCACTAAATTTACCGGTTCTCAGCGTTGTTTAGAGGGGCAAGTTGCCGTTAAGTGGGTGGCTGGATTTTTAGCAGTTTTGAAGACGCATTGGCATTTTTTCTGGAGGTCTAAAATGTTTTATAGTTTCCGTTTATCAGTCGTAGATGGCTGAAGTTCTGTGGTAAGTGCAAGTCGTAGGGTCATCGCCTTTGCCTGCTCGTAATGCTCGCAATGCCTTTAAAATCTTACTGTGGCAAACGTTCAAACATGCTTTGAACTGATTTGTGCAGTATGTGTTTTCCAAATCTGCCAGATAAAATAACCCTAAAAAAAAAAGGGGGGGATGGGAGGTTATGCAGAGCGCAAGTTTGTCTGCTTCTTGCACAGGGGCTGCAATGTCGGAACGCCGAGCTCTTATTGGCCGATTGAAAAAAATAGTGGGTAGACGTCGGGGCATCTCGCATTCAGGTCTAGCCACTATCCTTTAAATCAAAGCAAATCGGAGCTTGGCGTCGTTCTGACGTCACTGCAACTCCTGCGCAAGAGACGACTTGCTCTCCACATAGGACGGGTGGCCAAACCACGGCTCGCGAGCCACGTGCAGCTCTTCGGGGGCCCAAGTGCGGCTAGTGGCTCCCTAGTAAACCCCCCATGCACAAGATTAAAAGGAAAGACATATACAAAGAAAGGCAGGCTGTGTTTTGTCAGCTTTGTGCCATCATACGCACATCAGACAAGGTCCTTGTTTCATGAATGGAAACTCACAACAGGGAAACATACTGAGCAATTGCTTTATGAGTGGAATTCGAGGTGGCCACCGACTGAGCAGTAAAAACAAATGCTGACAATGCCTAAAAACAAATGTAAGCAGTGCCATGCCTCCTTTTTATTGCTGCTCTTCATTTAAAATGTTTTTATTTTATGGCTGTGAATATGTCTGCCTGGCTACCCTTGGTATAGGACTTAAAAGGGGCACTAAACAACTTTCTGCGATAGTCTATTTATGATCATAACTCAATCTATGCACTCTAAGCATCCTAGAAAACCAAGCACCACATTCAAGCGTGGCAGATTTCTCTATTAAAATTGGCATCAAAGATTGATTACCTTGGATCTATCGCAGACAACAGAGGCTGCCGTCGGACAAGGAGAAAGGCTTCTTCTCCAACGGCGCCCTCTGGTGTCTGCGGTAATTGCGATGTAATCAATTTTTGATGCCGATTTTAATTGATAAATCTGCCACGCTTGAATGTAATGCTTGGTTTTCTAGGATGTCTAGAGTTCATAGATTGAGTTATGACCATAAAGACTATTGCAGAAAGTGGTTTATTGTGGTTAGTGAAAGTTCCAAGCAACATGAGACATGCGAGATGCCACTACTGCAAAACAGAACTTTCTGCAAGGCGTGCGAATTTGGTCGCTGAAGCTTTCAACTGCCAACAAACGTTGGACAAAAGATCAGAACAATGGAGGTGTATGTCACGAGTAGAGCTGGGATTTTCGGAAGATGTCCCAATTTTTAAATATGTCCCAATAATAATGTTGACTGCTAGTAGACACCTACTCAAGCCATTTCCATCTGATTTTCAACAACTTTGTTGTCCCAAATCATCCTGAATTTATGTCGAGTCTCCCAAGACATTACAGAATTTCCTGATTGTCTAGATTTACCATAAAATGTCCCGTCATTTAACTCGCACACCTGTACACAGTGCTGTACACAGTGTGCCTTTCACCCGTTGATAATATTTCTACATCGGCAAGGAGCTTCCGTGATCTTCTTTTGCCAATGGTCCAGTGGCGTCCGGACTGCACGTGTTGACTGATATGAGCACCTGCCTTCAGGCAATGTGCAGCCTCTCTCGAACGCCCGGCCGAGGTGCCCGCAATCTGACAAAGGCTTATTGCGGAGGAGGCGCCGTGTAACCGAGCTTTCGGTTGCACACCAAAAGATCCCCAGGTGGTCGAAATTAATCCTCAGTCCTCCGCTGGGGCGTGTCAGATGCCCGTCGTTGGTTTGGCACGTAAAACCCCCAAATTCAAATTCGAATCGCCTCTCTTGAACGAGAAACTATCGAAGGAGCATGTGATCTTAAATTGCACCGACATTTCCCCGCCCACCCACTCGCTCGTCATCGCTAATTGCAGCACTCTGCTTCGAGACAGTGGACTGTCCAAAGTGTCGGCGATGATGGCTTATGCCAGTAGATCTCTCTGAAGCAGTTCCTTAACTTTAGTGGTTCACACCTGAATAGAAGTCTCGTTTTAAATGCGGTAACATTTCTGTTATCGCATTAAGTGGGACGATTCAGCGTGAATTTATTAATGCTTGTTGGAGCTTGTGACCCGATGGGGTCCTGTAAAAAAGGCTGCTTGCCACGATGATTGACCGAGCTTCATATATGCCAGTCGCATTTCAGTCTCAAATACATTTTTGCTAACCTAAAGCCTGTTAGTTACCTTGCTCATGCTCTGCATCGCATGAAATAGTAAATTTGCGAGATGTACCCTACGGTAAATTTGTTTCTGTCCAACTTGAACAAAAGTGCTCTCGAGATCCGTGAAGCAACATTTGCTCCTCTTCTTCACTATAAACCCACCCTTGTCTCCTGAGCCTGCGGTGACCCAATGGGGTACATTTCTAAGAGCATCGATGTGCTACGCAGAAAACCACGCAAGGTGGCAGACTTTGTGAAGAAATTAAAGCTGACAACTGCTGCCGCGAAGCTGCTGCAAGAAATTATAAGCAGTGATGCTTTTGCTAGTGAGCAGTTCAGCATCGAGAAGTATGGATTTATTTCAAACACGGTTGCAAGGCTGGAAATCGAGGGGCTTGGTCTAAAGACACAGTTTGAAATCTTTGATTTAGGCAGAAAAGTTGGATGGTCCTGCAAAAGACAAACTTTGTAAATCGGAGCGATTGTTCGACTAAGAATCTGTTAATAGAGGAAAGGCACAGCCTAAGCAACCAGACACTTAAGATGTTTCAGAGTGTTCACTTCACTGCTAGAGTGAAGGAAAAGCAAGACAGTCCTTCACTGCAAGAGTGAAGGACTGTGTGTTTTGGTAATAAAATTAGACTGATTAAATATTTTGTCGCTAATAACAACACTTTGGCTGTATTCACAAAGTGCACAATGTCCTGGAAAATATTTTTTTTTTGCATGCCCTGTGTATATTTTGTCACGATTTTAGTGATGTTTTTGTCCCGGTGTTTCCAACTCTAGCTATGGAAACGCACCTGGAACCAGCGGTAACAGGAAGATGAGGGACTGATTATTGTTCTGTGCATGGAAGCGGTCGGAGTAAAAAAAAGGAGAGCTTCCTTTTTAAAGATTATTTTTTATTTGTTGATATTGTCTCTAAACCAATTATAGCAGTAAAGTGCATTAAAAATGTATTCTTGCCCTATGCCTTGAATTTAGTAGTTTTTGGAATATCTATTGTGGATTTTTTTAGTTGTCAACACTGCTCTTATCTCATGGTCAGGTCTCAACGGACATTGAGGGAAAGAATGCTTGGAAGGAGTGCTTCACCGTGAAGGGTGTGCAGCTGCCGACCAACTACTACTCGGAGCATCCGCAGTTACTGGCGACCTTTCGGACAACCACGACATCATCTCTATGAAGCTGTTCGAGATTGACCTTCCAAACGAGGTATGTAACGCCGGCGGCGTCACAAGGGGGGAAGGGGGGGGGAGAGATCGCCTTGGGTGCAGCTGGGTAGTGAAGGGGGGTGGGGTGCCCCTGCCACCCACGGTGCCGCTGACTCTAGTGACGTCACTGTGTAACGCTCTGTGCGACTTTTGTTTTTGTGAATTCAGTTGCACTTAATGAATTGATTGGGAACTGTTCCTTTTTCAGAAGCAGCGGGATACTGAAGACCGATCCAAGATAGTTCCATCTGCATCATACTTTGCACCTCCCAGAGGTTAGTGCCAATCCTCGTACCACAAGTTTTCCTGAACTCTTTAGTTCCAGCCCAGTAAGATTGAACATTGAAGAAATCTGCAGTGATACAATTACTCTGCCATTTGTGACAAGCTGCACCAAAGTGCTCACTGTGTTCCATTCTGCCATGTTTCACTACGCAGTCTGCGCTAACATTTGTCTTCTTTCCATATGAAGGTCGGTTCGACCTTTATACGGAACACTGACAGTGCTTTGGAAGTTTTCACAGTATTTGTCATCAATTAGAATTTGTTTGGACAGGTTAGTTTGCTATCGCAGTGCGTAGAAGTGAAACTCGCAAAGTGGACACTGTGCAGTTCATGCAGTTTGTTCTGTTGCTGCAATGCACAACATATTTTATACACTGATCAGTAGAGCCCTTCGTGGATAACAGTTTGAGTATCCACATCCGATCCGCATCCGCGGACTTTGTATCCGCATCTGAACCGCATCCACAAACTTTTTACTTTATTGTATCCGATCCGCATACTTTGTATCCGTATCCGAACTGATCCGCAAAATGTGGAACCATGTCGATGTTCTTGCTAACCACCAGAGGTTACGATTACATTTAGACTCGCAAAATCAGCGGAAATCACGCCGACCACGTTCTTACCCGCCACACGCAAAATCGGAAGTCTGAACGCCTAAAAAAAAGGTCATTAAAAAATTTAAAAAAAAAAGTTTGGAAAGAGAGGAAGAGAAGCAGTGGTAGGAAGACAAAATCCTTTCTATAATGTTACCAAGCGTATGCGGCCGCCTCGAGTCTCACGGTGTTTCGTGTCAGCCAGCGGGCAGATGCGCCGCTAAGTCAGAGTCCAAGGCCTGATCGGATCAACTAACGTGTTGTTCGAGAAAAATCGCGGCCTGCAGGCGCCCAAACATATATATTGAAAGAAAACTTTTTTTCTTGCTTAGGGTGGCTACGGAGGTTGCGCGCGGCAGCCGCTGGCATTGCTGGCGCCCTGGCGTCGTAACCGGACGAATATGAACTACCAGACTTTCTTGGCTAGAACTATAAGCATACAAAAAAGAAACAGGCAATTTAAGGGCTGCCTCTGTGCGTGCGCCGCTGATTCCAGAACTTTGCAGACTGTGGCGCCACAGGGTCGCGCTCGCTGTCGAAGCACTTCTTTTGTTTTTGGTATCATGACCAAACCACTTTTTGCGGAGAGGGGGGGGGGTTTCTCCTACTTTCCTGTGACTTGTTCGCTTGAGGTTTTCTTTGCCCGAGAAAGTTTTCCGCTCTTTCCCTGCCAAAGAACTAGCTTTCTCGGGACGATTGATGCCCTGCATTCTTTACTTTTACTTTTTCTATAGATAGCGTTTTTGACGAAATGAAATGCACTAACTGAAGCGATCTTCAGTAAGGATCAGATCTTCCTTAGGATCCCTATCGTTTCTTCGAAACGCGTTTTGTGGAAATACGGGTTTCGTGGACAACTTTTCACGGATATACATTTCATGGACACACGGGTCGTCGACACTGTACGTTTTGTGGGCACATGCCGCTGCGACGTTTTGTCGACAACGTATTTCTTCACTAAGCCGCTAAAAGCTAGAGCGCGATTCACTAAGGCGTGCTTAACCATACCATGTCCCCCTCCGCCCTGTAATCCAGGCGAGACGCAAAAAGCATAAAAAGACGCAAATAGCAGGGTTGTGTGCGACGAAACGTCTGAGGTTTTTCGATGAAGCGAACACGGGAAGCCTTTCGATCAAACGTCACATGTCGACGAAACGATCTGTAGATGAAACTTCAGTCGACGGACTGAATGCCACCGGGCAAAAATTTAGATCCGGATCCGCGGATATCCGCATCCGCAGCCCCTGACATCCGCATCTGATCTGCAATCCGCCAAAATCTGTCTAATTTTTATCCGCATCCGCCAGTTTACTGCGGATATCCGTGGATAATCTGCGGATATGCAGGGCTCTACTGATCAGCCAAAACACTGACCACCCACTTAGTACAGTGTTGAGCGACCTTTGGCAGACAAATTAGCTGGAACCAGTCTTGGCAAGCATTCTACAAGTCCTTGGCGAGTGGCCCAAGGAAGATTGTACCAGATTTGCAAGCAAAGGTATTGCAGTTCCTGTAGATTACAAGAAGGTGGATTGCGAGCTCCGAGCCGGCGCCCCTTCACATCGCGGATTGATATCTGGCGTGTTGGGTGGCCGGGACATTGACTGGAATTCATCATCATGCTCTTCAAACCACATTAGCACAATTTTGGCCTTGTGACATGAAGCAGTGCCCTGTTAGAAAATTCCAGTTCCGGTGGGGAAGACAGAAGCCATGAATGGGTGCAACTGGTCAACGGTGACGTTGACATAGTCCGCAGCTTTCATAGTGTCCTCTACAACAACTACCCGTCCCAGTGATGCCCATGAGAATGTCCCCCAAAGCTTAATACTGCCACCATAGGCTACCATCCGCATCAGCAGATAATGTGGATGGCACGTTGTCTAGGCACTCTCATTCATAGTGTAGGGGTGGTCATAATGTTTTGGCTGATCAGTGTACGCACTCTGTGCAAGAGGAAAGTCGCACCTATAGCATTAAAGAGAAACAAAAGCTTCTGTAGAGTGAGAGTTGTACTTAAGCATAGCTATTTTTGTTTAATAGAAAATTTGAGCTATATTGTGAACATTGCCTCGCTGTAGCGCAGTCACATGCAAAGGGGAAAATACTCATGAAAAACAGAATTGCTGGCTCAAGTCTGGCGTCTCTTTAGAAAAAGGAATTTGATACATGTTGATGGAACTCTACTTGCCATTAAACTTCTACAAAAAAAAAAATAATAAGTGTGGCTATTTTAGGTAGGCTGCAATATCCCGAGTAGTTGCATGTCATTGTAAGAGTATTCCTAAATCCCCTTGACTAGATTTAGCTGGGTATCAATCTAGGCAAAATTTTTATGTCAAATACATAGTTAACTTTTCATTTCTGTGTAGGTCTTTGGCTTTTCAAGGGTACAGTGAATAAATATACAGGGTGTTTTTTTTTCTAAGACAAGATACTAAAAACAAAAAGGACACTGGAAATAAAGAAATTATTCCTGCAGAATAACATGATCGACGAGGGCGGACATCGGAGCATGAATATACATAGCTTGCACTGACGTCACCCAGTACCCAGCAATGGCGTCCTTTGCACGTGCGGCCAGTCTTCTACAGAATAAAGAGCACGATGCGAGACGCTCGAGGAGGCGCGTGCAAACCTACCTTCCACTGCATTAATGGGACGCTTAGTACCTGGGAATGGCGACTAGAATGATGTCACGTGAGAACTATGTATAAGGAGACAATTAGTGGCTGAATTAACTAGAATTTCCTACCTTTTAAGTATTTGTTTTAGCTGTCATATTTCAATTGGAGATTTGCAGCCCATCATTAGTATAGGTCAAATAAAGCAATGAATTATAGACAAAAAAAAAATTTTCTTTTGAGTTGCTATGCGACAAATTTCGGTAGCTGCGGCTGTGTGAAAACAAGACTGAGACGTCGGAGAGCTCAAAACGCCCGAAAAACACTGCCCCCGAAGTTGGACTAGTGTGTTGCACTGCCCCAACTTTGGAGACAACGTTCTTTGGTGTGTTTTTTTCACTCTTTTCCATGACTTGCTCTTGGTTTTGATTTGAAGTAATCGTTTTTGCAACTTAATGGTTTCAGGGGGAACCACTTAAAGGGCAACTCCGCTTCATTTTTGATATTTAGAAAACTATGCAGCCTTCTTCAGTATCATATAGGAAGACCCCATGTCAAATATTACGATCTAATTCCGTCTATATATTTAATAAACTGGCCAGCGAAATTTCAAATGAGCCAAGTCGCCGAAATCTGCCAACTGTAGCGTGCGACGTGAGGCGCAGTCAATGCGACGGAGTTGGAGCGGACAACGTTGAGCCACTACGTCAGAGGCATGTCGATGTCATTCTCACGTTTTGTTTGTTTTTACTTCTCGGAGCGAAATTGAACGATGACGTCATGAGTTTCTCCTCCCGGTGTTGGCTCAACGGCGTCCACGTGATCACCGTATTGCGGATGTGCTGGTTTGCGCTGCTCTGCGCACTTATCGGTCTGTTTCTCCGCTCCCCCTCCCCTCTTTCGTCTTCTCCCCTTCCCCCTCTCCCCCGGGTCATCACCGTCCACGCCATGCGAAGCGACCTATTCGCGTCGCGTGTCCTGTACCTCGCCCCCACGAACGTCGCAAGACCATGTGGTTCGACGTGACGTGGCCATGACTCTGACGACACGAGGCCAATGTTGCCTGACGCAACCAAAGTTTCAGTTTCAGCTGATGTTTAAATTAAGATTACACAAATAATATTCCACATTTTGCGAATCCAAAGACGTAGAGCTGTTGAGTAGTGCTTTGTGAAATGGAATCGCATGTAAGCCTAAATTTTTCGGAATTGAGCGGAGTTGCCCTTTAAATGGTTTCAATGCCATTTAAAGATATCAAAATATGTTATTGTGTGTCTAAACAGTGCCAGAAAATTAGTTTTAACGATGCTGATGGCAAAACATAGTAATTGCAGTATAGTTGTTGCGGCATAAGGCGCTGGGAAATTGCCACGTCTGAAGTTGGCCCTAGTGTGCTTTGCAAGGTTGCGCCAACCTCCCTCTAGAGATGTAGCTGGAATGACTCCCTTGCTCCACATAAGCGGGGCAGTCGGACAGAATTGTGTGCGGATTTGTTGACTGGTCCCTTTTTTTTCTCCAGATCACATTGAAGATCCACCCCCAGCAATGTCTGGAACCAAGCTCTTCCTGATTGTGCTTTGTGCCATCCTCGGTCTGGTTTTGTGCATCATTGTTGGATTCATAGTGTTCCAGAAGCAGCAAGAAACATCCAGAAAAAGGTTTTACTGATTCCAGAAGTGGGGGTGGTGATCAGGTGCCAGTCCTTCCAAGAGTTCCAAGGGTTCCAGGAGGTGGACAGAACAGTCATTGCAAACAGGCCTGCAGGAGTGAGCAGTTTTTTGTTTCTGGCCATGTATTTTTTAGTTTTTCCTTATACATTTCATGGTCATGTTTTTTTGTCGTTTTTTTTATGGCTACCAATACTACTAGTTGTCAATGTTGTGTATATGTGTGAATGAATGCTTCCACAATGTGTAAATGAATTAGTTGAGTGGTGGGCTGCCTTGGGAGATATCCTCCCACTGCAGCCTGGGTGTGGGTGACTACGATTGATTGCATGGTGTACTGCTGATTTTTAGAGCAGACGGCAGGGCATTGTTGTTTCTTCCGAGGGTTTTGTCCTCTTGTGTCTCGCCGATTTTGGAAAAAGGGTATCAATAAACATCTTTTTGGGACATTTTATTTGGCAGCTAGTTGTGTTTCCTCAGCACTGCATCCTGTGGAGCTGCTCCTTGATCACTTCAATTTGTTGAGCACTGGGAAAGAAAATAAAATTTCTGAACCGGCCCCGCATGTGCCAGTGGAAATTGTGTTGAGACGTCGTATGCCATACCATTTCTGTATTGCGTCGGCCCTGAAAACGGAAAAAAGTGGCCCGTTAAAACCGCAAACAAAACAAATGTGCCTAAACCACGCTGTACCATGAGGTTCAGTTGCAATAAAGCGCATATTACACTGTACAGTAGACTGCAATATTTTGCAAGAACTACAGGAAGCGCTGTGCTTCTGGTACCAGGGCCGGAGGGAAGTGCGAAGTGCAAAACGTAAAGAAACTGGTGCTTTTGCACTTCGAAATGTGCAGATACTGCGCGTAAGCCACGCGGGAACTTACTGTAGCTGCAAATTGGTAGCCAGCATCTGCATCTTGATCAGGTTCTGCACCGACAAAATGTGAACATTTAGTAGTGCATATTCAACGATGACCACGACTTCAGCTTACGACTTCCGAGTTGTGGACAGCATGTTCCTGTAGAGCGAAGTTTCTCGCAGTGTGCATCAGGGTCTGTAATAGCAGCATCCAAAGGACGCATTGAGATGGGCTAGTAAATTTTGAAGTCACTATTATAACTCGATAAACTTACCACCGCGTACGTTTCTTACCTCGTTGCTTTTGGACCCCTTCACTATTTGTCTTGCAAGGGACCCTACACTATTTACGTTGACCTGGATGCGATCGCATAACCTCTCTTTCGATTCCACGAAGAGGCTGCGCGCACTGGAAACCGAACTAGTCATTCCGATTACTTGGTTGCACTTTGTCCGCGAAGAGGTTCTTACGATTCAGGAGCCAGTGGTTAGACATCTGGCTGAGATTATGGCATACGTGACTGCTGATCTGGGGTCCCAGTAACACGGTAAGAATATGAGCAGTTTCACCGTTCCACTACAGTGGGTTCTGGTTACACTGGAAGTTGTTTGGTAAACGCAGAATGAAGAGAGGAATGAACCACAATGAACACAGAGCAGGCACCACAACCGAACGCAGCTGTAGCGGCCGGAAAAGCCGGAAACGGTAAAAGACGTAAAAGACGAGGACGGATGGATGGATGCTAATCAGGTTTCTGATGCTAATGGCTGTATATACGGCTCTAAACTACCATTTGTAAAGGGGTAGCTTGCGCCACCTAACCCATAAATCAAAAGTACTTCATTTTTTTCTTTCTCACCCGCCACGATTCGAATATGAACGCGAAAACTCTCGTTTTTACCAGTTTTTTGTCTCTTCTGCATGACATTTTATAAATGTTTCATATCCAATGCAACCGGTACAAAGACAGTTTGCCCCATGGTTGTTCCAACTAGAGGGTGTCGCGAACCGGCCGAGGTTCGAGTTCGACCAGGTGCGACTTTTTCGAACTTTTAGTGGAACATTCGACGAACCTGTACGTATTGAGGTTCGACTCGTGTGCTCATGCGCGACAGGCTGGCCAGTTGGCTTCCGGATTGGATGGCGATGGCTAAGGGACGAATTAAGGGCAGCGTTGATTGGTTATTTCAGTTAATACAGTACACAAAACAAATAAGTTATTAACTTGTTCAGTGATTAGAATTGGTTTCTTTTAATTGCAACTGTTTATAAAATAAAATAACCATTTTCATGAAAAGGTTCTCCAAACTTAGACGTGCTTGTATCAAGGTCTGGCCACACTGTCCACAGAAGTCAGACCGGTCGAATTTGCATGAGAAGGTTCGAAGGTTCGTCGAACCGGTTCGGGACCCAGTCGAACCCTGAAAGTTCGACCTAAAAATCTGGTTCGACAAAAGTTCGCGACACCCCTAGTTCCAACGAGGTAGAGGATGGGTAGAGGGCTTCAGAGTGATACATAGAATTATTACAATAAACGCTAGAGCTCAGCTGGCGCTAGTGTGCTGTTGCATTTTGAAGCAGACAGCAAGCAGTCTAAATTTGACTTCCGGTAATGTATTCCTATGGGAAAAAGCGAGCGCATTTTCTCTCTGCACTCGATTATAAGAGCAAATATCACGAATAACTTGTACGTTACTAGGCACATTGGAACATTTCTCAGTCACGCAGACGAAATAAATGGTCAGTTACGGCGTTTTTCTTTCAAATTCATCGCATTAAAAACGGTGCTAAAACGGCTTCGTACGTGTATTTTTGTGCACTGTCGGACACTGTTAGCGCGAACACGGCGTCGACGCTTTCCAACATGGGGGATATACGTGCCAAACGAACGAAGGACATGTAGAAAACCGAGAGAGACGGCAAGAACTACGCAGTAACACTGGATAAGTAACTCCTTGTGCTTGCAGACGATCAAAATAAATTGAAAGTCACGTAATATAGTCAGATTTGCAATAAATAAGTACTGCGAAGATGCTTGTTCTGGGTTCAAATGGTTCAAAGCATCACCCGCACGCTCCAAATCTTTGCAAATAAGGGGAAGCCAGAGAGCAGGTGCCCGATAAAAACTGCCCGACATGGGAAATAATAAAAAGACATACCTTTCGTAGCTCACGTGCTTTATTTTTTGCGTTCGAATGTTTCTTTAACCGATCGTAAAGATGCGCACGACGGAGTCATTTTCATCCAATGACAGGACGGGCATATTAGCAATATATAAGCACCACCGAAATGCTAGCGAACCTGAACACACACTACATTCCTTTCGATCGTTAGTTTGCTTAGAACCGTCGCTCGTTTTCACATACCTTCCTTGAAACAGGGGTTTGGGCCTGAAATAGAGCGAAGTTTAACATCGCTCAGTGGTAAAGAAAAATGCTGTAACTAAAGCAATTACACTTTCACAATACCAATAAAGGTACATACTATCCGTTACAACCGATATGACAAAAGTTATTCATGTTATTTTCCGGCGAAGAGACAAAATTCACGCGCGTTTTCCCATAGGAATACACAGGAGGCTGGAAATGTAGACTGCATGCTGTCTGCTTCAATTTGCAACCGGAAGTCCCGTAGACACTAGCGCCAGCTGAGCCTCTAGCGTTTATTGTAATAACTCTATGGATATACGTGCCAAACGAACGAAGGACATGTAGAAAACTGAGAGAGACGGCAAGAACTACGTAGTAACACTGGATAAGTAACTCTTGTGCTTGCAGACGATCAAAATAAATTGAAAGCACGTCAATATAGTCAGATTTGCGATAAATAAGTACTGTGAAGATGCTTGTTCTGGGTTCAAATGGTTCAAAGTATCACCCGCAATGCTCCAAATCTTTGCAATAAGGGGAGCCAGAGAGCAGTGCCCGATAAAAACTGCCCGATACGGGAAATAATAAAAGACATACCTTTCGTAGCTCACGTGCTTTATTTTTTGCGTCTCGAATGTTTCTTTAACTGATCGTGAAGATGCACAGACGCTGACGTCATTTTCATCCAATGACAGGACGGGCATATTAGCAATATATAAGCGAATTCACCGAAATGCCAGCGAACCTGAACACACACTACATTCCTTTCGATCGTTAGTTTGCTTAGAACCGTCGCTCGTTTTCACATACCTTCCTGAAACAGGGTTTGGGCCTTGAAATAGAGCGAAGTTTAACATCGCTCAGTGGTAAAGAAAATGCTGTAACTAAAGCAATTACACTTTCACAATACCAATAAAGGTACATACTATCCGTTACAACCGATATGACAAAAGTTATTCATGTTATTTTCCGGCGAAGAGACAAAATTCACGCGCGTTTTCCCATAGGAATACACAGGGAGGCTGGAAATGTAGACTGCATGCTGTCTGCTTCAATTTGCAACCGGAAGTCCTGTAGACACCAGCGCCAGCTGAGCCTCTAGCGTTTATTGTAATAAATTCATGGAGTGATAAACCGAAGTTCGTGTTTCCCCGGTTGCCGCCATTTTGTACGCAAAGTGACCATCGTCAGGACTTCGCCGTTATTTTACCGCCACCGGTAAGATGGTGCGCCCAGAGTTTGGGAATGCGAGTTTGTTTGCGCACGGCAGCCGCGATGTGTAGCCGCTTTCCGAGACTTTCGGTCTTCGTGCCGCTGGACGTATAACGTAGTAACATGAAGAAATGAGATCTTTATTACCTTTTTCTGCAGACGTTCTATTAACACCTGCGAGACAGCATCAGCCGTATCGCCGTACCGGTGCTCGGATTCCCGGATGTGTTCGATGGTCGATAGAACTTGATGTGCTTGCCACGCAATTTTTCGCTTTCAGCTTTGTTTGAACGTTAAATGTCTGAGAATCGATGCGAAATGGTACGCCGGACGTAGGGCTCAGGGGAATCTGTTTCAGCCTGCAACTGCATAATCAAGGCCAACTTTTAGCAAGGAAGCTCCTGATCTTTAACCTTTTGGCCAATCGACGATTCACATTCGATCGCTTTTCTCCTTTTTTTTGCAGGGAGGTGAATCGTACACTTATTTTCAGCTGCGAGGATGACGTTTTTATTATGGGGATGTAATAACCGTTGCAGGCACCTGCTTCAATGCTATTCGACGGTTATTTTCGGTGGGCTTACAGATTAATTGCAAATTTTTCTCTTTTGTGTTTTATTGCCATGCAGCAGTACTTTTTTTCATCAAGCAGTGCACAGGGCTAGTCGGTCAATTATTACTTGTTCTAGTTACCTGTACACGATGATTCATACTTGTGTTCACCCCCGCTCCAGTGCAAGCAGTCATGTGAAAAATGTTGACTACCATTCCTTTCGGTCTTTTCAATAGACTTCTTTCAAAATGGGCTTCATACCTCGTATTACCATAACCTGAAAAAGGACAACCGCCAGCCCCTCGTGCCAATCAGATTGACGGAGTGAAGGTACGCGTAATAAATTCGTGCTGACGAGCATCTGATGATATGTCATTACGTGCCCTCTCCAACATGGCTTTGATCTCACCTCTCAAGACTGGGCCTTCGCCACTTGCCAAATTGTGGATGGAACGAGTTACAGTAGTTACTACTCTAATTGCCCAAGGCCTTCATACTTTGGGCATTTGTTCGACAAGAATGTTAGCGTCCACATCACTCGTGAACTGCCGAGCACCCATATTGGACCTCGAATGCCAGCCATGCTCGACGGAATCAGTATAGCTCCAAAGCGGTGATTTGCACAAAAAAAAAAAAAAAAATGGCTACGTTGTTTTGCTTTATGTTTAGTAAAGGGGTTCATTCTGTCATACTTGTTGGAAGTGTCCGCTATATACCAAATGCATGAACACATACCATTAAACTAGATGCTCAGAGGTGTGGTTGTTTTTGCAATTGCTACAGCAGGTGCTTGAAGGCATATTTGTGTATAGTTTTAAGTATCCTCTCTGCAAAGCCCAAGAAGCGTCTCCTGAGAGAATAAATTAATAACACATTTTCACATCACTGGAGTTGTTTTTGACGTGCCTATATGTTCAGGAGAAGTGGAATCGAGGCAGCCCAATGCAACCAGTCTGGTATGTCCGTCAATTAATATTGAGGGTCAGAGATGCTAGTGTCTCAAAAAGTTCCATACATGCGTAAAATACAATTTTCAGGTAGAGACTCTGAAGGCATGTGGCATGAAACATGTTCTGTTGTAATAGCAGCCCCAACATGTTGATTTCCGCTTAGATTGTCGTAGGTTCATTGGTTCAAATGGTTCATAGCGAGTCTTTTCACAGGTCAATGCTGCCAGCATGTGGCCTTCAGCGTCGTTGTCGACATGTTCGTTACGTCAAGCGTGTTCAGGTTTGGTCGAGTATGGACCTTGACCACTGGTTGCCTGCAACAGCACCAAAAACACAGTATCTGAACACTGTGCTGCAGGCTGGCTTCTAAATCAGCAATTTTCTGGCATTTTCTGCATCAATGCAGCAAGTTCGGCATGGCAACGTCGCATTGAGCAAGTCTCGAATCGCATGGTCATAATCGGGTAGCCGGTTGACGGCCATTGTGACTTTGTGGCATTAGTCGCCGATCAAGTTGATGGCGCCGAAGAAGACCTGAAGGAATAGCCCGTCAACTTGTTCAAACACCCGCAATCAAAATAAAAGCCGGGCAACTGATGGCAGGAAGTAGTTTGATCTCCTGGATAACGCCAGGATGTCGCGATGCCCGGGAGGCTGGTCGGTTGCAGCTGGACGCACTTTGTAGCGCTTTCCAGAAGCCAGAGTTACGTTACAACGCATGGCCCGGCCTGCAGTGTACATTCAATGCTGGCCGGTGATATAAAACTTCACCGCTGTCGCGGAGTTGCAGACAGGCGGCTGTCGGAGGCGGGGCAAAATGGCATGAGGGATTAAGGAGATTTTTAGCTTCTTGTCTTCTGGTAGAATCAGGGTTAGCGTAGTGCCCATCAATGCCAGCAGCCTGATCTTCCACGGTTGCCGGGTGACACTTCACAGGCCGCATCCTGAGCATGAATCAGGTTCGGCTCTCCCGTCAATGTTGGCTGATGAACGGCACTTCAGCTCGACTTTGCAAACCTTCTACGGCGTTAAGGAGGATCGTTGTTCTCAAACCAGTGCCTGCGTTCTTCCACGAAGTATGGTGGTTCCAGAAGCGCGTCCCGCCTACCTACTGTGGCGAAGCATCGCCATATCTTCAATCCAGCCCCACGGAGGTGCTGCACGGCATGCATTTGATGATGGGAGCGATCGGTTCGCCTTTACAGTTTCGCTATTGCGCTGGCTTAGTCAGCTTTCATTTTTCTGCAAGACCGACCGTAGTCTTTGGCGGTAGCAGCTTATCAGTCGGATTTGTAGTTCGTACATTTCCGTTCGTTTTTGCGTATCAATAGCTCGGCATTTTTTAGACGGGTTTGGGATAGACTTGCTCACCACTCGCCAGGGGCGTTTAAGTAGCGGGATAATCCGCTACCCGGTATCTAAATTCACATTCGGCAACTCGCCGAGATTTCCATGCAGGTTCAGTGCGAAGGGTTGCGGCAGCGGTGGCACTCCACCAGAACATACGCCACGATAGCTGAGCGGCCTGGAACTTTCCACAGTACATTGATAGAAAACAGCACTGGAGCAAGTACTGTACAATTATAACAAACAGACAGAGAGTATCTATCCTGACCACTAAAAAGCTGTATTACTTTAGAGGCATTCTGTTCAATAAATCCTCTCCTTCAGTTTAATATACCGCTGGGACGAACTTGAACTGAAGAAATGATGTGGACCAGAGTGTCGAATCCGAAATTTTTATCGGGTTCGTCTTCGTTCGGTTCATTGATTTCGTTCAGTTCGCTCAGTCCGGGAGCTAAAAATAACGTCTGAATCGTTTGAACTCGGTTCGAATCCGTTTGAACCGCAAACTGAGAATATATTTCCGGCTGCCTTAAGTAATAGGCACTTTTTCAAGAGTGAAACGAGTAACTATATAGCTTTTTATCATTTGTTGAATCCACTTTTTTTTCAGGTACCAAAAAATAAATTGCGTTGTTTATTTTCGATGAAACAGTAAATGAAAAGCTAGATAAACATATATGACTGAACATCTATTTATTTTTACCTCACTTGCACATATTTTACCTGAATGTAAAGGTTATCACTCTGGTGAGTCGTCTAAAATGCGCGTGATTAGTAGACCTTTGCGTCGTAATATTGAAAGTCGAATCCTGCTGTACTCTTCTACTTAGAAATTGATTAGTTCACACAATCATGAAATGGGCACGTTCTCGTCATTAATATTCTGAAATCTAGATTATAAAATGCGTTTCACAATACACAGTTAATGATGACGACGTAACTGAGCTTAAAGCAATAATATTTCAAAATGTCAGGAAAGTTTTAGGACGAACCCTTTCAGTCCACCTTTATAGAAATCTGAGCGGCAAGCTGCAACGCTTGCTTTCCTGACCAGTATTGTTTACACTAAGCCGTGATTCGGCGAATAGTACAATAATGCAGAAAAGAGTGACCTTCGTATTCAGTCCGGATATGACCGAAAATAGACGTACTGAAGTGCACCTTTTACGATATAGCATGGCGTTTGATGTTTGTTCTCTGACAAGATGCCGGTCAATTCAATTTGTAAATAAAGCATCACCCTTGCTAATTGGTTATTTGTTGTTAAATACAACAAGCGGTATTTCATAGTCTACTCGACATTACAGCTACTTGATTGGTCACTTTCTGACGGTCTGCGTGCGCAATCGTCATAGTTCTGCCATATGCGCCACTGTGTGTGTACTTTGTTTTCATCAGCTCACAGACACATAAAATTGTTGTTCATCAAATAAAAGAAGCAACAGACTTCTATGATGCTTGAGAAGTTGAATATGCGTCAGGAACACAAGTTATTTAATTTAACTTCAAAATGAAAAAAGTGCATAAGTTTCTCGCATAGTTACTTATACACGTGCCTCTCCAGAATAAAAATCGTCGGAAAAGAACTTTATGGTGATAGGCCCCTTACTTATGTTGTCAAGTCTTGAGGTAGTAAGACAATATTTGTTATTGTCATCAATAAATTTAACTGTATGAATTTCACTTAACCGCTTCAGACCGATCACGGGAAAACGATACTCGAAAATATGTCATCTGTTGACTCTGCGAAACGTGCTTTTGTGTTCACTGTTTGGCAGTGTGAAACACCAGGTCGTGGGGTATGCAAAAAGAACTGTGTGCTCACGTTATAGATCTGAAGGCAATTGCACGAAATGTGCAGAGAGAGCGATAATAAATTATATTCTTCTAAATAATGCCATACACGACGCCTTACTGCAAAAAATAACTATTTAGGGATGCATGTTTTAAACGTAAACACGTTTGACGGAACTCCGTCTGGTTGGGTGAAAAAGTTGAGAAATACAGACCTTCACAAACCAAGTCCTAAACATTTAGTGGCCCGACGTTTCAATAGGTCTGGCTCAATAGGTCGACAGCCACTTAACCGTCGGTGCGTGTCAACGGACTACGGCATTTGAAGAAGAAAAACGTCAGTGAAGCAAACGACGCACCGTAGATAGAAAAGAAGCTTCTGCTCTCCACGTGCAAATAGTCGCCCTTGATAAAAAAAAAAAAATCGGTTTTGAAACGTCGGATTTCTTACTATTCAGGACTTGGTTGGTTATGGTGCGTATTTCTCAGTAGAGATGCGTGTAGTGATGTTCCTAGTTACACATAAATATCTCAAAGAACAGACATATTTCTAATTTAAATCACATTAGAACATCGGACTGCACGAGCTCGAAACTTAGCAGAATACTGTCTCGGAAAGTGATATTTGGTTTTACGGAGCACTTGTTTTGTGGCCTGATATTAAAGGGATACTTCAACGAAATTTGAAATATTCCTGTCGTATATCAAAAATAGGTTGAATATGATCCACAATATCCGTAAATGACAATCGCCCGTTTGTATCTTGATCCTGGTGGCTGTATTTTTCGTTATAAACGGCCCACTCTGGCAAGCGCTCGGAGAAGGCCTCAGCGCAATCGTGACGTAAATCGTCTCAAACGAGCAAAGCTACGGCGAGGCTGACGTCGAGAGGATGGCCTAGTCGGTCCAGCCAACCGAAGCGGCTGCTTTTAGTACGAATTTTGAGTGACGGGTTAATCTTCTATAATCTTGTCGTAGGGACACATAGCTGACTGCTGCGGCTGCGCAAAACGTGCGATTCTCGGAAAGCAGCGGAGTTCACTCACTTCCCCCCTGGCTCGCGTACTAGGTGGCCGGCAGCTGACGAGCGCATTTCCGCTCACTAGCTATTCACAGGTTCACGTAGATGATCATTACCAAAGGAGCGTTATGCGATATCTTACCAGAGTGCTGCGTGCTAATCGTTCTAATTCGCATTAAATATTCGATTTTCGAGACTATATTTCTGACATAGATACCGTTATGTAACATCGTAATCACGAGCTCTTTTGACAGACATATAGACTCGAAAAGTGATGCGCCGAGACTTCGTTTGTAGCTATCGCTTTTAAAACTCCATGCTTTATCAGTCATGCGCGCTCTAACATTTTATGAGGCTGCAGCATATCATCGTGAGACTGCTATATATAGTGCACAACATTACAATTTGGACATCCTCTTTTGCTATACTTTGTTTCAGTTTAAAGGTGACATTGCAAAGGGACGAAGAAAACCAAATGCTGCTTCGAACGGCTGTGTCTATCAATTGTCAAACATGAGCGTTCAGTGACGACATTGGTTTAGAACGTCGGAGTAATGATGACATAGAATTCTGGAGGTAGAACTGGCTAAATTGGCGCAAGGTACCCCTTCTGATCCTTTCAAGCACTTGACTCTCACTTACACATTTGCTTGGAACACCCGTAAATTGGTGGGGCGCTCACATCTTTAAAACTGGATGTTAATTTCCAACACTTAGGAAGATCGCGCATGGTTGTTTCACGCTCTTGTCGTTTAGGTTCTTTATTGGCTCAGACCAATAACGTCATCAACAAAAGAAAATACGCTCAAACTTTTGAACCTCTTTCAGCTATTATGTCCAAAATACGCCAGATTTCTTGTTTATTCTATGTTTAATGTGTTGCTAGGAGTACCAGCCACTAATTTGAGCGAAAGCAATGCAAATTAAAAAAAGAAATGGCCAGAAACGCTTTGCATGGCCCCTTCAAGTCCAGATGCAGCCTATGCTACAAACAAACACTAAGATTTTTCTGGTGATCTACAAAGATAAAGTTATCGCGAGAATTACACGAGGCATATGAAATTAGGACCGAGAGAAGAAATGTAAAAGTGACACATCCCTATCTTTATCTACGAATGAGTTTGAATTTTGGAAACGCGGGCTGAGCAGATAGGGTAAACAGGTTTTTTCTGGCTATATAACGTGTGAAGTTTCAATAAACTGCAGTTGAGAGTGCGCCTTGTCCTGCTTCCCTTCGTCTGCGTCTGTATTTTTCAGCCGCTTTTTGTTTGCAATGAACCAACTGGCCCAAATCTTCACTTTACTTTACTATGCCACAAGCACGAGCCTCTGGTCCCGACCACTTGCACTGTAGGAGCGCGCGTGCTTGGACGCTGAAAGCCCGGAGCTCGCTTTTTTAGTCTTTGATACGCTTTCACTTAAAGTGAACCGAAGTATTGTGTTGAGAACATCACATTTGAACAGAAAACTGAACTGTTTAACGTGGTTTGTACGTGACATCATCGCACTATATGCGAGTGGTCAGAGATTTCTTTTTGCTGAGAAAATCAAATCCCGAGGTGCAAAATGCACGCTGCAGAAGGTTCGCAGCTCAATGCAACCCATGTATTCAGAAACAAAATTTATTCTTGCTTGGTGCAGCGTCGTGAGGAACGGCGCGAGCGTCTGGCACCCCGAAAACGCGCTTTCTGGCAGGAGTGATTTCGCAAACAAAGTAGTTTTGCAGGATCACACTGTCTGCTCTGTGCCGAAGATGCGGAGCAGAGAACCTTTACAACACAATAGGTTCACCCCCCCCCCCTTTTTTTATTTGACGATGCTCCTTCAGAAAATACTTTTTTATTTCTGAGGGACTTCCTCCTTTGTTTGGGGGTGCCAATTCTACAATTATATTTCTGTCATTTGTTAGCAGTAATTCTTCATTTCTTTTATTTTACATCCAAAAACTGTGAAGTTTAAACAAAAGTGCGAAATTTGACCGGCTGCCGACTTTCGGCTGTCTCTCGAAGAGCCACTAGAATCTTTCTTTTCAGGTATCACTGCCATACACACTTGTAGTTCTATTTATCGTCAAATTAATAAGCCATATTTAGTCTTTTCAGCGCTTCTATTGGGTGTATCAAGAGCGGTAGGCTCTTAAATCGACCGTGAAATTCGGTTTCTTAACCTATCACGTTCCGATTTTGTACAGCGTTAGCCATCAGGTGGTGCATCTTTATATAAATTCGCAAAGAATGACTTACCTGAGGAAAAAGTAAAAAAGAAAAGGCTTAACTCCTATAGAAACTGAGCGAAGCTACCAGTCTTCAAACCATAGGGCGCCCTATGGTTTGAAGACCGTTGGCTCGCTGCGTTTCCATAGGAGTTAAGCCTTTCTTTTTTTACTTTTTCCTCAGGTAAGCTCGCTTTTTGCGAATTTCTATAAAAAAAAAAAAACACCACCTGTGTCCAACGCTGTACAAAATCGGAACGCGATAGGTTGCAGGCTGAATTCTGAGGTCGATTCAAAGAGCACTGGCTGCTCCTTGATACACCCAGTATTCTCGTGGACAACTTTCTCAGACAGTTCAGCAACAACGAAAACATGTTTAGGTGCCTTAATGATGTGTACATGTAAAATAGTTCATGCAACAGTTTTTGCACTTTCAGTAAATACAACTAAGAGGTAATCCCTGACGTTGATAAGCTTGCAAAAACACCCATTAGTTTTCCTTCTTTGCTCAATGGCAGACGGAGAAAAAATAAATGAAAGAAACAGCTTTCCCTCCTCAACTCGCTATTAGAACAGGCGGCAATGTGATCTGACGCTAATTCCCACAATAGCACGAGAACGTTCCGAGAACATTCCGGGAATGTTCAAAATAGCATAGACAACATTCTTGGAATGTTGAAGATTTACGTAAGAACATTCTATCAACGTTGTCAGAATGTGGCGCAGGCACCTATCGCTACATTCGGGGAATGTCTTCAAATGGATATTCTTAGAACGTTCTGAGAACGACATAGAACATTACCAGGTCATTCAATCAACATTGAAATATCCTAACAAGGTTCTAAGAACGTTTTCAGTACATCCAAAGAACTTCTGCAACATTCTCTGAATGCTGCAAATTTACGTAAGAACATTCTATCAATGTTGTCAGAATGTGGCGCAGGCACTTATCGCTACATTCGGAATGTTTTCTAGGTTATTCTTCGAACGTTCTGAGAACGACAAAGCATTGAATCAACATTCTAAGAACGTTCCTCAAAACATCCAAAGAACTTCTGCAACATTCTCTGAGGAATATTTACGAAGATTCCACAATTATGGCTTGCTTATTAGCCTACAGCCCCAATAAGCCGTACAGCATACATGGATATAATAGAGCTCCTCACAGGACCATCAGTATTTTTTTAATCGAAATATATTTTTTGCAGGCCTAGCACAATCTAGCCGCTTTTCCAACGCATTAGCCTGAGACTGTACAAAAACGGCAGTATACTCCTACTTATCAAAACGTGCAGTATACATAACCGATTACTCACTCCGAGCATAAGAACAGATACCTACGACATCCCACACTCAAGCGGGACATACCTTTTTCAAGGTATTGAATCCAGGATGCTAAAACTCGGGTCTATTCAAAACTGCCCCTCTACATACGCAGTGAGTGCCAAGCTCATTATCAAGTTTTGAAAACCATTGCTTTTGTCCTACACCTTATTTCACATTCCTCGGTAGACTCGTATAAGATAAAACGGATCCCTTATGCTAAGTTTCCAAAAACTCCACTTAATTTGCATATTTTTGGCACAAGGTGGCATATAGTAGATGGTGTTTCGAAACACAGGTTGCTTGAAAGCTCCGTAAAGTTGGCTTCACCTGCGAAAATTCTAGGGATGTTCGCAAGCGAACGTTCCAAGAATGTTGCACATATGAATGTTCAAACGGGAACATTCCGAGAATATTGTACATACAAATGTTCGCCAACAAACGTTTCTAGAATGTTGAGCAGCTTACCTTGTAAGGAATGTTCGCATACGAACGTTCCTAGAACGTTCCGAATGGTGTTTTAACGTTCCTTCAACATTCATGAACACCCAGGGAATGTTGCGCGACATTGAATGCCCTCGTGGGTTGTATACCGCCAGTGTTCATCATAGTCATGCTCTGGGGTTGGCAAGGAAAAAAGCATGGGTTGAGATTTAGGCTTTATTAGGGTTCGTATTCTCATCTTTCATTGAACACGAGCTAACACAAATGTTTGGCGATGCTGATTGTCAGAACCCGAGCACTTCGACTCGGACTCTGCAGCAACCGAGTACGTCACGGTGCCGCCACGATCGCGGTGAAAAGTCGGGATAGCTAATGCCCCTGAATAAAAAGAGTAGCGACATCTTTTTCCTCCTCCTTTGGCACGCACACTCTTATCTTTATGTTTTGCATTTTTACACCCGCGCATGCGACTGTAGCGCCGCCTGGTTTGGACCCAGATAACATACGGCCTTCCTATACTTGAGTCAGAGCGCAGTCAAGGAAGCTGAAATACCACGCAAATACATACACACACAGACTAAAGCTCACTGTCACTGTGATACCATCCTCGAAGGATGTGCTCAAAGAAAGACGATGTAAGCCGTGACGTTGCCCAGTCGATTGTTACTTGATTGGCAACATGAAGCTCATAGTATGTCCTGCACTCGACAGCATAGAGCCAACGCCTCCTCTACTGAGGCATTCCTTCTCCCTCCTCCTCTGACGCTCACACTTTTTATCTTTATGTTTTGCTTTTTTACACCCGCGCGATCCTTGGTAGTGCCGCATGTTTAGGGGTTAAAAGCGCTGCAAGCGACGGTTTAATGGTTCAAGCGCTTTTAACCCCCTAAACCAGTTCAACCAAGTAGCCAAATCCAAATCCTTCAAGCGCCGCCGGGTTTGGCCCAAGATGGCGGCGGCATTCTTGAAATGATATCGCTACTTTTCTGTATAAATGGGCTCTGGTGATGGCATGTGACGTCACGGTGTCAACAACGCTACCAGTACATCTCCTGTTCCGTTGGAACTCCAGAGTGTAGGGCCGGGGACAGGAAGGCGGGGAGGAAGAAGCAGACGAAACGTTGGAGAAGAGAGAGCGGCAAATTGGCGTTCAGAATTAGAGTCGACCTGACGCGCTGAGTAATGCAACTACGCCACGGGGTCGCGTGACATGACATTGTTGACAGCATGTCTGAAACCCCATGACGTCACGTGACCACGTGACACCTACGATCAATCGTAGTGCCAATACAAAGCGCCACGAAAACCCACAATTATACATTGCAATTGGATTATGACAATTTGATCTACTATAGAAATGCCAGCTGCCAATTTTACTTCTCAGAACGCTCATTTTGGAATACAAAAAATTAGCGTCGAACGTTACGGAACCGGTTACCGTTATATTTTTTCCGGTTCAGTTCCGGAGTTCCAGTTCCAAGATGGCGGCGAAGATTGCCGGTTGGTTCAGTTCCGTGTCCGGCCAAAATAACGGTTCTGTTCCGGTTTCAGTTCGGTTCGGTTCCAGTTAACCCTCTGTGTGGAACCACTTTTCTGGCAATGAGCAGCTGCAGACTGTAAATGTCAAAAGCGGCGTGAGCAGATGGACTGGGTAGGTAGCACGCGACGGTGAAATGTCCATACAGCTTGCAATTCGCGTGCCAGTGCTGATGAAACTTGTGTCGGCGAAGCGTGCGACAGACAAGCGGAATCATTACCAACTGCAACACCTAGTGCTCGCGTGAAAGTGCTGCGTCTACGCCAGAACAATTTAGGAAGCAGCAGCAGCATCACCTAAAGCACGGCACAGGAACTACCAACTGAAGCACTTGAAGGCAGCTCTCCGGTACGCCGCACAACCAAAGTGAGCCTCCAGTCATTTGAGCGGACGGCACCACGATTGCACACTGCCAAGCTACGACTCACGCATTTCCGTCGCTAAACTGCGTATCCGAACATGTATTGCACACGCTTCACTGCAGACCTCGAAGATTCCGATGGTCAACGAGCACAGAAACGTCGCCTTAAAATTTACGTCTGCGGTATCCGAATCAATCAGGTCCGAGCAACGTAGGGGCCGAGTGTCTCTTCGTGGCAATATCCCCGTCGATCACCAGCGAAATGCACACCGCTCCTCCTTCTGTTCTGCGTTATACCTACGTCCAGACACCACGTTGAACTCTGAAGTCGCTTTCGACCGGCCTATGTGATGCGGCTTCCGCGTCTGGAATCAGCTCGCCGACACGAACGACAGCAAACAACGTCATCCGACAAGCTTCGGCCCAGCTGGGACCAGCCGCTGCCTGGGCGCTGCCATCTTTCCTGTGACGTCACGTATTTGGTTTGGTCATGTGACGTGTGGTCACATTTGCGTACAATGGCAGCCGCCTTATGGGGTCACTTTCGAGTGCAGACCGGAACCCGGTTTATCGCTCTAAGCCCCTCTACCTCGTTGGGTTGTTCATTCATTTATGTCGATTTGAGAAGACCAGTAATGCGGAGCTCAGGTTCGATCTGCTTCTTTTGCAGGGGTTGTGGTGACATCAGAACGCCGAGCTCTGATTGGTTCCGAAGAAAGATAGTGGGCATAGACGAACTCCAACTCTGTTACGTCACGGCGCGGTGGTGGACTTCCGGTCTGAGGCTGTGGGCGGAAGTTCCCATGCGAGATGTGCATTCCTGCATTGTTTTAAAAGGAACCAGATAAAAACCTGCTTTTTTGTCAAAACGCGTTGACTGGGACTGTACCAAAAGAGTCGAGTAAGGTTTGAAGGTCAGTTTTCATGTGCTCAGTTGGTCCGAGAACGTGGATATGTGCCGTGAAAAGAAAAAACAGACGCCATCGGACCACGATGGCTTAGGCGGAAGCACTTTGGGCTGAATTCACGGATACTTGTGGTCATCAGATTTATTTGTTTTGTTCCAACATGAACGCCGGAAAACCGTCAAGTTGTGAGGACCACCTGCGGACTGCGTTCAGTGCGTTTTTAAGTTCAAACGACCGCCTAATCGTTCGAACTGTCGTCTGCTCTTTCAAGCGTTTCTGCTTGTCGTCTGCTCTTTCAGACGACACCAGCGCGTAGACCATGCAGCTGCTGGAATGGTACTTGCGATAAGAGGAAGTGCAGGCCTCAAAAGACTTAAGTTTGAAGGTTGGTAAGCAGGCTCGATGCAAACAGTAGATACAAGGAGATGTTGATCATTGTTACCAGTGGCCATCACTGACTTGTTATGCCTAATTCACTTGGTCCGATTCTGTTTGCGATTTTCAGTATCGACACCGACCATCTGAGCTATGGTTCACGCTTTTGCAGCCCGAGCGACGTCGCGACTGAAAATTGCGAGCGAAATCTTATCATGAGAATCGATTTAGCGTACATTCTGCGGCGTCCACAGAGAATGAATCGCCACATGTCACCTTATTCACGCAAAGTTTTGCAGTGTAACGAGCCTCGGTAATTTCGCTGAGGCCGCATCAAGTAGTCGGATATTGCCAGGAAGACGTAGAATCAACAATTCCAGCGCGAAAAGGGCAGGGGTCTCACACCGACGCCGAAAACATAGCATTTTAATGGTTTGCTTATGGGCGACAGCGAGCTTCTTGCCCACACTTCATCGCGCATGCGTGTCGCCCGGTGGCGTCCGCTAGGGCGCTCCGATTTGTTTGTCAACATGATTTGGTGTATACCTCAAGGCAGCTCGCATTGAGGTCTACCCCTATCCTTCTATCAGATCCAATCAGAGCCTCGGCGTCTCTCTGACTTCACCGCAACTCCTGCACAAGAAGCAGACAACTTGCTCCGCACTAGCTTTCCCTGCACTGCTGAAAGATACGAAGTATGAAATGCTATGTGGAGCGCAAGTTCGTAGTCAACCGGGAAGTCACGTGATGCTCCATTGACGTCGTTTCTCCGTGTCATGCTATTTTGCCGATAAGAGTCGTGTACTTTTTTCCCTTTTTTTCGGGTTCTATTGGCTATAACAAGGCGCGTCATTGAAAACTTTTTAATGGCGTAGATAATGCAGATTATGCCATTTCACTGAATTTTTACAGATGCATTCCCTCTGTGCTTCAATGCTTATGAGCTCGGCCACTCGATCCGTCTGCCTAACTATGCCGAAATTGTTGCTGTCACTACACTGATTCTCCATGAAATGCATTAAATTTAGCGCAGGAATTCCGACTCGGCGAAGAATTGGAATTCCAAACCTTGCAACAATCCGCATACCGTACTGTCTTCGGAGCGCCAGTCTGTTCTCCCGCGCGTCGGCTGTTTCGGATGCAGCCACCACAGCTTCCCTCAATCGCCGCCTGCTGTTGTCTTCAAAGAGCCAATCTTTCCTCCCGGGTGTCGGCAGTTTCGCACAAACGGCATCGTCGCTGTGCCTCGGTTTTCGTTGTCGCGTACGTTCTGCCACCGCTACGACCGCTTAATCCCCTACTGCGCGGCATTGGAAGTTTCACAGAAGATTCCTTCCCTCTTGTGAGAGGAAGACGTGACGGACTTAATGAGCGAACGAACGAAGCAAAGAACAAAGGCAAGAACCAGCGCCATATAGCCTCGCAAAACCAGTCCAGTCCTGTCCAAACCACGACCGTCCAAAAGAAAGACGGCTGCACGCACTAAAGCGATATTTGCTAATTAGTAAAAAAAAAATATTCAGGGGAAGTTTTTAGCATTGCTTTCCACTTTAGCGGAGCGAACGCTGGAGAAGAGGTCGTCTCCTCCGGCGTCCGCTCTGCTAAAAGTGGAAAGAGGTGAAGAGGAACATCCCCTGAACTCTTAACCTGTCATCGACTATATATGTTTAAGACTATACATGGGGGTAGTAGCATATAGCGATGGAAAGGAATACTAAATGACCTTCTGGGACATTTTAACCTACATGCTGGCATCTTAATAGCTCAACTTATGTGTAGGTAACCTCAAAGTGTGCAATCTTAAAGATACATGCACATTAAATGTAGACGGTATGTCTCTATGTGCATGTAGAGAGAAATCTATTATCATCTACTAACTATAATGCCTATGCATCTTCAACAGAAGTTGCATCACACACTAAGTGAGCATGTACGTGGCGGAGCCGGTCGTCAGAATACATACGATATATATTATAGAATAATAAACAAATATGCTAGCGGGTAGATCTCTGACTTCTTACATTTTCCCGGTCCCATTGTTCTAAACTCTCTGCCTCACATATATATATATATATATATATATATATATATATATATATATATATATATATATAATAAATGTAAAGCTTCGAGGAGGTGTTCCGACACCCTAACTACCCCCTTGACTACACGCCTGCATGCCAGTACAATGCCTTTCCATGTTGAAAAACGGACAGGGGTTGGGATTGATTTCAGGAACCATACATTCTGCAGCGCACGGAGCTTGTGCTCTATGTACTCCGACAGTGGAGCATTGACACTCTAAGCCACCTATCCCCTCCGACACTGTCTGCATTGCTCAGTATGTACACGTAAAATACCGAAGCAAGCGCCCACTCGAAATTTGAAGATAATCATGAAAAATATAGGGAATGGGCGATGTGCGGTCATCAGTTATACATATATACCGTATAATATCGCGCATCCGTCCATTCCCAAATTTATAAGATCTGAGAAAATATGCACAGTACATTTATATGTAAAATTGATGACCGGACAAGCGGCCATCCCCATTTTTTTGTGATTACCTCCAAGGTACGAGTGGGCGCTTGCCCGGTATTTACGACGTATGTACTACGCATATTTTTTCAGGTGTTTCATATCTTGCGGGTGGACAGATGCACGGTATTCTTGGTAGATGCAAAGGCCTGAGAAAAATAAATGATATTGTGGGTGATGTTTGTGCTGCACAATGTGTTGTATGAGATAGATCCTGTGTCATTGGCAAACATCTTGTTATACCCCGTCCATGAAGGACTTTCATTAATGGGGCTTAGCTACAAACACCAGTGATTCAGAACAATTCAGAAACTTAATAAAACAATATGCACTTCTCTAACATATTTGTTGTATACACAGAAATAGCAACAGCAAGAATTAGTATAACAAGAGCTCCAGCACAGAGTGCAACTTTCCCACCGAGCGTGCTCAGTTGCTATAGCATGCACATAGAGGTAATTTAGTCATTCACACCATGAGTGCCTTTTTGCACAGCTGCTTGGAGCATCCACATCATGCAGCATAAAAGAAAAGGCGTGATGCAACTGCTAATGAAACTACCCTATGTTCAAGCAGTAACAAGATGACAACTGTCGAGTTGATGCAGCCTCATTCAACATTTTTATGTTTGTTTCTCAGGTTCACTGAGCATGTATAAATAAAGAAAATGAGTGGAACCCCTGTTGCCATTCACTTTATTTATAATGGGATTGAAAAACATTTTTTAGCACATTATCAATTCACAATCTAACCCGACATCAAATAGCATTCAGATATATCAGGACATCGTTTTAGCATGTAATAAACAATATACTTAAACAAGCACTTAGGAATGCCCTGAGAATTAACACATAAAACCACAAAAATGCCAATGACTCTTATTTTTGGTTACAGTCATAATAGAAGTGCCCAAACAATTTACATTTGACTAGAACTTTGTTAAAGTGAATGTAAACAGTGTATTCTGGTCTACAAAAATGACTACTAGTTGTTACTTCACCAATGCTGCTTCTTCCAGGAAATAAATATAAAATCCACATACTGCATCAGCACTGCTTCAAGAGAAACAAGTTGGTTAACATTTCTCAAATATCACACTGTGATTTGTACACAAAGCACAAAGGTAGGAAAACTGGTCAGACAAACTTAAGGAAGCGCCATTAGTAGCAGCTGACATTTACGCGAATAAAAGACAGTGTTTAGTGACTTCACTTTAGGCTCTGAAGAAACTAGATCTTTTAGCAAAATATTGCCTGCCACTCTCAAGTTCCCAAAGTTCTTTGTATCCTCACTAAGCACATGCAATTTGATGGACTGGATCCCAGTACTGTCCGCCATGAGCTGGAGTTGTAACAGAGGGCAGACGTGCACTTGAAGATGAAATCATAAGGCCGTTGAGACAGGTTGAAGCACATACAATATACTATAAGGAAAATATATGCGATGTTACTCATATTCCACGCAAGTGTCCTTATCCGAGTATGGCTGCTAGGAAATAATATACCTGCAGCAACAGAATGTAGACGGGACGTGCCTCAAGCATTATAGTAGGCAAGGCCGACTTTTCATAGAAATTATTGATCGTGTATATTCTCCATCATGCAAACAATACATAATTAGTAACACATCGTAAAGCTCAAAGGCTTGAAAGCAATATAGGGGTACCTGCTTTAGAGATACATGACAGTACCCAGCTTTTGCAGAAAAGGGTGCTTGCACTTTTATACCTGGCTTGCATTAGACGTCGACACCAGCCGCCATTGCTCCGTACCGTGCTTCTGTGCCCGATACCTTCTGCAGCATACATTTGGTACCCTCCATTCTGTTCATCTTGGCAAACCTTCAAAGGTATAGAAATGTATGCTGCAGCAGGTACAGGCGCAGGAGCATGGTGCAGACAAAGGCGGCTCTGATACGGTGACAATGACGTCACGTGCAAGGCATGTATAGCCTATGCCATCAGTGGCGTAGCCAGGAGTTTTTTTTCAAATTTGGGGGGGGGGGTCTCAAGCCCCATAAGCTCTTCCCCTGGCTATGCCACCGTTGTCATAGACACTCTCACTATGCTAAACAGCTCCACATAAAGAGCTGGCATTGGCAAAAAGGCAGTTAGACATGATGCACCTTAGCATAGCCCACAACAGACCGACTGCACAAATTTCAGTGGTGAGGTGCCTTTGATGAGGAGGCGGTGATTTTCCCTCTCTGCGGCGGGAGAGGGTACCATATCCTCGTAGCAATCCCCTATCGATGAGGTCTTCGGCGACGTTCATCCTCACTTGGCCGTTCTCTCCAGTCATTACAAACATGTCTACCTGATACACGCCCGCCTCGGAAGTTCCATAAAGATGGCCTCCAGCTCCGCATCTGGCCTGACGCACCAGTCCACCATGTCTCGAAGACGCGTGCTGCTGGGCGACGTCAGGCGGCGAAGGGAACAGGGAACAGCCAGGCACGGTATCTTGGCATCAATTTGAGACAAGGGAAACAGCTTGTTCATGCCCAGCACCAGGGTAAGCCCGTAGTCCACACAGAAGACCTCGGCGGATATGGGCATGCCGAAGCCGTCCTTCTGAATGTCTAGCACAAAGGCCCTGGCGAGGTCGAAGTTCCTGCCGGTGTCCGCTACGCAGTAGGCTCCCACGTTCAGCGTGTAGAAGTGCTCCGTCTGTCCGCGGACGAAGTCTCGGATGTATGGATCGCGGTGTTTGTTGTTCTTCAGCCTGAGCCAGAACTTCGTAGGGCTGATGAAGTTGCTGACCCAGACGGGCAGAGGGACCTTCATTGGAATGTCTGTGAGCTCGGGGATGGGTGGAACTTGCATTGCTTGGAACTCGAATATCAGCTGCGCTCAAGCCAAAGCTGTCAGCGGCTGGACCCCGCCAAAGTTAAACCCAGCAGATAGTACAGCGTAGCTGAACCGCTATAGCTACAGTGGAGCTAGCTGAGCTTAGCCAGCTAAGCTGAATTCCGTGAGCTGAACAAGCTAAACAAACCACATTTACCGCGTCCCAACGTTGCGTGAACAGGCGTGCTTGAGCCAGTGTTGCCAACCTGTTTTTCGAAAATACCCCACGCCAGCGTTCAGAAAATCCCTACGTTACCCTACGAATGTTTCTTATTACCCTACATGGCAAATCTTTGTTCAAATAATGCTGCTGCATGGATTATGATGATACAGGATAATATTAATACAGCACAAAGCGGCAGGGCACGCATGCATGCATCCGCGCTGTGTAGTATCAGCACAACAGTGATGTAGTGAGCGCACATACTTCCCCAACCAGCACGTTTTACCAATTCGTCGTCAAATTACAAAAAAAAAAAAAAAAAATGAAAGACGTTTACAGCTTTTTTTAATGCCGAATAAGAGCGCAGCTCTTGAGGAGGTGGAGGGAGGGTACGGTATGCCCCTCCTCCTCATCCGTACCTTCTCCTCCTCTCTCCTCCCGTGCTCCTTGCCTCCTCCCCTCTTCTCATCCTCCTCCTCCATCCCCCTACCACTCCTTTTCCCAAGCCTGCAAAAAAGACGAAGACAACGAGAGTAGAGCACAGGACAAGCGCCGACTATCAACTGAAGTTTTATTGAAAACGGCTCAAACAAGAAAACACCACACAGCCAACCAACGCCGAAACAACCAATGGCGTGTCGCTCACTATGCATCTATAAAATCGATCTCTTTTTTGTGCAGATAAACCGAAGGCTGGCTGATGCAGTGCCCCGAGCCAGCTTTTTCGATGGCATGCGCCTCCAGCACCTCTCGTTGCGCTTTTGTGCGCCCCCTGCCAATGATTATGGTGTCTTTGAAGACGGGGTGACACAAGCAGTCTCTGCAGTGTACTTATAACTTATAAGTGACCTCCTGTCATTGACCGCAGGGAAAGGGTGTTCACGCATTCTGATTGACGCAGCGTCCCGATTGTCCTATATAAACCCGTCCGCATGACACTGGGATTTTGTAGATGACACCCACCACACAATCCACGAACTTGTTGACATGCTTAACCGCACATGACGTCTTGTTACTGTTTGCCTGGTTTACGTCGACCGCAAACACAGCCCCCCCCCCCCCCTCCGCTTATCGCCCCTTCCGCGTCCCCCCCCCCCCCCAGTCCTCGTAGCCCGTCGCGACACCCCCCGGAGCTCTGCACCCGGGGCGGTCCGCCCCCCCCCCCCCGCACTGCCCCCACCCCCCTTGTGACGCCACTGCTCTGACGTAGTGGCTCAACGTTGGCCGCTCCAACTCCGTCGCACCCGTCGCATTGACTGCGCTGACGATTGCGCCTTGGGTCGCACGCTAGAGTTGGCAGATTTCGGTGACTTGGCTCATTTGAAAGTTAGCTGGCCAGTTTATTAAATTTATGGACTGAATTAGATCGTAATATTTGACATGGGGTCTTCCTATATGATACTGACATGGCTGCATAGTTTTCTAAATATCAAAAATGAAGCGGAGTTGCCCTTTAATAGCTCATACATACCGGTTGTCCTAACTGTCACCAATTTTTAAAAAAAGAGTCAAGCGCTCCATGAGCATGAAGCCAACTGTAAGTTGTTCGGAAGTGTTTCAAAAGTTTAAGAAAAATCTTACTTAGCCTAATTAACGAAGTATTTATTATTCATTATCTGACTTTACAAATATTAATTTAAGGGCCAATGTATCAATTCCAAATTTGTCGAGCGATTCGAGAAACGCCCGATTAAGGTGTTTACAAAGTGATGCTCTTCACGTGTTTCATTTTACTGGCCTCCAAAAGCCCGCGAAATATGAAAAGTACTCCGTGGTTGGGGCAAGCGCGCTGTCACGTGGTACTTAGTAGTCGAGTTCAACGAAGGGGCCCTGCAATCATATTTAAGCGTCTACCTTTTTTGCGGTTTCCACGTCTCTCGGGGTTCGGGCAAGCCAGTGGGCACGGAGAGAGTAACTAAATATCAGTGCGTCATATTTTAACCCGACGACGCGGAAACCTCCTCCACCGACGAGGGCGACCCGCGGTACCGAAAGCGCGCAAAATGTGACGTCTTAGGTCCTGGCCTTACTACTGGTCAGAGCCGCTAAAAGCTTTTTTTAGTCGAGATACAAGATATAAGTGTCGTGAATCGTTTCAATTATGTATGAAAGTAGTTTTTGTTCAGTATTTTAGATCAGAAAAGAAACAAATGCAGTTTATAAAGTACGGAAACAAGAAATGACCCGTCGACATACCCGCCACCAAGCGGCGGAAAAACGGCGCATACTAGAAAGGGCTAGTGGGATGAGGCGCCGGTGAACGGCGAGCGTAGAAAGGTCCCGGAGCGTAGAAAGGCCATTTGGCGGTATGGCAGCGCGAAGTGGCTCCCGTTCTGTACTGATCTTTACCCCGTGTTTGCTGTCGTTTGTGGCTAATGAAGTGTTATGCCGAAATAGTCTTTAATCGCGCAGCAAATGCAATGCGAGCCGCCCTGGCCGCCCGCTTCATACAGCCTATCCAACACACGGTTTAGTGGCGCCCTCTCGAGCCGTCGACACGGAGTGCGGCGGCCGTGAGCGGTCGATGAGCTCACTATCCCTCCTCTAGTTCACGGCCACTCAAGCCAGGACCTACGACGTCATGAAGGAGGTTATTTTTTGCTTGTTTTTGTAATTCTAATTTGCCTATAACTTTTAAAATAAAGCGAATTTTGCGAAAAGAAAAGTTGCACTAAGTTACTACGTTCAGTGCGCTTAGGTACGGTTCAAATTAAAAACCAGTCAAAAAGTTGTTGCAGGGCCCCTTTAACCGAGGCCTCCTTAGTTTAGTCAACGAGTCCGGCTTAGATGACGTTGGGGAATGTTTGGGGAATGGCCGCGAAATCCAGTACACCCATTTCCAAGGGTCGAGTCACGCCCGTCTAGATCGAGCGTACGTTTCTTTAGATTTGATACCATTATGTTTTGAATATCGCGTGCACCCTGTTTCCTTTAGTGATCACTGTCTAGTTTCCTTTTGTATGCGTAGTAAATACCAAGCCAGGAAAGTCTTCAGCTGGGAATTATGGAAATTGAACGCGAAACTTTTGGGGGATGACGTTTTCACTGCCCAAGCGCAGACCGCGGTTGAAACACTGGAGAGCCAGAAAAAATTAGGGTATGGTGTGAGATGGGAGCTTTTTAAGCAGGAAATAAAAATGAAAGCGTTAGAGCTGGCAGGCCTACTTAAAAGCAGTGAAAGAAGCAACGAAATGTTATTACGTAATAATTTGCGGATACTGCTAAAAGAAGAGATTAAAATGCCTGGGGCATTTAAGGACGATATTTCTTTTGTAAAAGATAAACTTGAGATTCTAGATCGGGAACGATATTGTGGGGCGATTATTAGAGCCAGAGCCGAAAGATGGTCAACAGGCGAAGCACCAACGAGTGGGCTGAGCCTCGAGAAAAGATATGCTCGGCGTAACGAGATAACGGGGGTAGAGAGGAACGGATCAGTTACGAGCGATAAGGAAGAAATCGAACTCGGCATTTTTCGAATATTATAGTAGATTATTTGCGTCCTGTCCAGTAGATGTCCAGCTTTTTAAAGATGAATTTTGGGGTTTCATGCCGCGCATAGATGACGAAACGAAAGAATTACTAGAATCGACGATCAGCGTAGACGAAGTGGTCTTTGCAATAGAAGCCCTAAACCCGGGAAAGTCCCCTGGCTTAAACGGCCTAAGAGCTGCTTTTTATAAGACTCAGAAACAAGAGATTGCCGCAGTCCTAGCCAAAGTAGTCAATGAAGCATATGATTTGAATATGTTGCCTCCATCTTTTATGTCGTCGCACACAGTGTTATTCCCCAAAACAGATGACGTGGTTAAGTTGCAGCAAGTCACAGCGTATCGGCCGATCAGACATGACTAATGTCGACTACAAAATTTTAATGAAAATCTTAGCAAGGAAGTTGCAAACTGTAATATGAGAAATAGCGGGGCCCCATCAAACTTTCGGCATAAAAGCAAGGACTATTTTCACCAATATCCATAAAGCGCGCAGTGTTCTGGAGTGTTCCGACGCAATGCGTACTTGCGCAGGCGATGTTCCAGGTAGATTTGGAAAAGGCCTTTGACCGCGTGCCTCAAGACCTGCTTTTAACCATTCTCGATCATGTAAACGTCGGCGCTGTTATCCGCGAAGGTGTCAGCATGGCGTACAACGGTTGCTCGATGAGACTTATGGTGAAAAAGTCGGTTGGAAAACGTATAAAAGTGAATCGATCCGTCCGCCGAGGGTGTCCTTTGTCTCAAATTCTTTTTTGTATTTACATAGAATCCCTTTTCATTAGTATTTTTAGAAACAGTTCCATCAGTGTTTTTAAGCTTCATTAACACGCGGGAGTATTGTTCAGGTCGTTCACACGCTTAAACGTTTTTGCGAAGTTAGTGGCAGCTCTGTTAACTGGGCCAAGTGCCTGGGATTTTGGCATGGAGAGTGGAGTTCTATTCCATGTTCGTTTGCCAACATGCAGTGGGTGACCACGGTCCACCCCGTAAAATATTTGGGAGAGCCTCTAGAAAATTATCGCGACAGCGAACCCTATTGGCGCAGGCAGGCGGTGGAACTTTGCGAAAGAGTAGAAAAAAGCCGGAAGTATGATCTGTCTATTTTTGCACGGGCCACAGTTTTCAATTTGTTTTTTGTCAGCAACTTCTCTATATCGTTCAAATTTAAATAAAAGCGGACCCAGGATACTCCAATCTTTAAAAATTGGTTTTATATCGGAGGTAAGTGTGTACGCGCATTGTGCCGTCCCATTCAGTGTCGTCGGCCTGTCGGGGTTGCACCAGGAATCGGCTTTTGTGGACACGAGAAGTTCCACATATTGTATCTTAACGACTTTCACGTGCGTTTGTGGGGGTCGGCGGCGGAGGGCCCTCTGGTTTGGTGGCGCCAACTTGACTTGCTATTGGACTTTGCTTGTCGACATAGGTGTAGGCGTCCTTCGGATATGGCGATGCGTGTTAGAGGGAGAGGGTGAAAGAGAGGAAGATATGAGTGTAGCTATGGCGAGAGAGGGAGAGTTGAGGAGGGAGTAGAGATTTAGAGACAGACAGAGCGAGAGCGATGCAGGAGGATGGGAACGGAGTAAGAGTTTAGAGAGAGATACGCACCAGTTGAGATCGATGCCGAATCGAGGAATCGTGTGCGTATCGAGTGGAGAAGGAGCAGAAACGGCAGAGGCCATCGAGTTTTGAGAACGAGGGGGGGGGGGGGGGGACTCCGGAAGTAGATTTGAGTGGGGGGTGGGGGGGGGCTGCAAGTCAAGCATTTTGTTTTTGTATATTTTATTATAGGAGACGAGGGGTGGAGCAGAATTTCTGTTGTTTTATTTTACTTCATGTTTATTAAAAAATCAAAAATAATTTGCATGATGTTCCTTACTTAGCATGTGCAATCACTTTTCCTGCCTGCTTTATAACAACAGAAGGGAGTTTTAGTGGCTCGTATGCAATACAATTGCGGGTCGGAAATGCACACGCGTAGAACGCAATATTGCGTTTTGCGTATGCACCTTCCGACACTCAAAGCTTTTACGTACGATCCACTAAAATTCTCTAATATCGCAAAAACGCTTATGCATAGTGCTTCAGAGAATTTCAAAATCCCTACAAGCTGATACAGCATTGCAAAATTCAGTTTTCGGAGAATCACGTTTATTATTCTTCAAATGTTCATCCAAAAAGACATCCACATTAGGAAATGAACGAGTAACCCAAGGGAATTACATATATGCAATGACATCTTAATACATGTTTTGAAAATGTGCACAAAAGCGTGATGAAAAAAGCGGAATCATATATAGGCCCCAAGGCCATGTGTTGATCGTCTCAAGGAAGACCAAAGGTCGCCGTTCGCTCAGCAGTCCTGGAGAGAAATTCTGTGATGATGTCGTCTAGGTTGAGCTCGACGGTTCTTTATTTTTGAATGTGCAAAATAAGGAGGTGTGTTAGCCTCCCTTGACTCATGCGGCTGCGTAGATACGTTTTAATTTGACGTAAGGCACTAAACGAGCGCTCCCCCAAAGCGACAGATGCAGGCACAGAATGAAGAAGTTTCGTATATTTTACGACATGGTCCAGGAGGTCACGAATTTCGTCGGATTTCGCCTGTAGTGTCCTCAATATGGCGTCGATTGTGAGGGAATCAAGGTTGCATAAACGAGCCGGCCAAAGTGAAAACTGCACAGAGTCGGGCCAGATCAAAATCAGATGCATGCACTACTAGGGCCTCTGTCAGGTCATCTGTTGTGAACCGTCTTCCCCCGGCAGCGTTAATCAAGGTGCTCACTAGTTTTACTAGCTGCTTCATACCAGGCTGTTCAAACCGCCGATGAGTTTCACTTATAACACAGTCTATAGCCGCAAAGTACTCCAACCGTAACGCTGCCTTGCAATCAAGTACAACTGGCGGAGAAGATGTGTTGCTCATTTCAAACCTTTTTGGCGGTTTTGTCGGCTTTGCGCTGCAAGGGTCCTTCAAACCTAGCCGCATTGCAGTTGAGCTCGTGCAGTCCCACAACTCGTTCAAAGGCGACTTCAGACCACAGACTGGACATTGCCTCGCAGAGAGTCTCTGCAGCCTCTTAGATACCTGCGGCGCGAAACGTTGAACGTTGCAGTATACCATTGCAAGTTCTTCGCATGGACCGAACAAAGCTATAGAAATGTTTATTCCTAGCAGCGTTTCAGACGTTTTCAAAAGCCTCTCACAACCTTTCAAAATGAACCTGCTGTTGTCTGCAATCGAATATTCTCCTTGTAGCAGCTCGTTCAGTGTCTCCTGCACTCTAGCATAGTTTTCAGCGAACCTTTTCATTGACCACTCTGACAGTCCACCTTGTTGGGCAAAGCGGAAGAAGGTTATTTGGCGTTGATCCGGCCACTTCCGCCGCCTCGCTGACTGCAGGAATTACAATAGATGAATAGACAGCTTTGAGTGTTTTCGAAGTCTGAGTGGGGGGCTCTGGCCCCCCTGCCCCCCCCCCGGGTTCCGGAGGCCCTGACTATAGTTATCAATCCTAAAAGTCGACGATCTCGACATCACTTAAACCCAAAAGAAGAAACCCTTGGCTTGCAATCGTCGACAACAACGTCAGAACAGACCCCGAAGGCAACGAGCGACTTCACGTCACGTGACAACGAGGCGTAAACTTTACAGGCCTCAACAGTGCGACACGTTTAGATTTCATTGTTCAACGCGGGACCACCACATTTTACCGAAAATAGCGGGGTCCGCATTCAGCATGGTTCTCAGTAGAACAAGAAAAGACTGTGGGTCGGTTAAAATACTTAACCCGATTAATGGGTTAAATAATTAATTAAATAGTCGGTTTCGTTCATTGCCATAAATATATAGACCCCTTCCGAAATGCTGTCCTCTGTTGACAGCTGTGGAATCCCTGCGCAATGGCGGCCTAAAACCGCAACGTCACCGCACACTGCGTTATGCGTTTGGTTGGAGTAGAAGAAAAAACTGATCCACAGAAAAAGGTGATGAGCGCAGTGACGTTGCACTTTCGACGCCGTTTGATTGATTCATCGACTCCTAGCGTTGGCCGCGCTCCGACGTTCGCTATCTTATGGAATCACTTGCACGCTCCACGATGTTAATTGTTCCACCATTGTGCAGTGGTTCCGACCTTCTACTAATCGGCACGCGAATTTCGAAAGGGGTCTATACTCTATAGTTTAAAAGCCTGAATTACACATTTTGCCTTGGCTTAAGATGGGATAAACGGCGCAATGTACACTTTCGGATAATAAATCAACCCATGATGTGTAGTTCAGAACAGTTAAAAGACACCCACATTCACAAATTATTACTTCAGCCGCAGAGGCAAAGAGTTTCGTTGATATTTCCCGGCAATAGCGAATTCCTTAGATTGTTCACAGTAGTCTGCTGCCCTAAACGGACACTCGCACGGCGTTGAAGCGGCTGGGACACACATAACCTTCTCCGGAGATGTCCTCGATACAGGCGTACTCGTCCACGGCTGCGTGGTGAAAGAGTTAAATTTTTACTTGTGAAAAATGAAGCGGTTAGCCTGTTAACAAAATTAATTGAGCATCAAGTTCACAAGTGCTTTCTTCTCGAGAAGCCGACGCCAACGTTTCAAAGCTGTTCTGAAAATTGAAGTCAGGTGACAGCAGGTGACGCCTTCAAATGAGTCGGTGCAAGAGGATTTGCCACCAAGCGAGTCCCACACGCGCAGAAAATGCATGACACCAGCGTTCATTGAAACGAAAATTCGTTTATTCGCCTTTTTTTTTTCTGGTGGAAAAGGGGGCGGTTTTGGCTCGTCACTCCCTACGCCAGGAGGTCCCTCGACCTGTGATGGGGCGAGAGAGGGTTACATAGTTTGGGTGGGCGGTGGTGGGTGCATTAACTCGACGGTAAGCGTTTCCATAGGCTTCGCATAGTTCCCGCCCTCAATAAAGGTAAGTACTATTGGCCAGAACTGGTCATTATACTGCAGCCTATGTCGCACTTACTGTCAAGTTCACAACTGCTTGCTCGAAGCTTTGGTATATGTGCGCTCAAAACCTCGAAAAAAATGGTCTCGGGCGTCCCTTACAAAAATTATCAAGGAGTTAATTGAATGTCTAATGTATTCTTGTAGAATATATTACACACTGAACTGAAACTCATTGATAAGTTTTCTAAGGGAGCGCAAATAAAACCGATTAAACGTCCTGCCCAAGGACCAATCTAGCGCTGCAAGTATCTCAGCCAGTGGGACTCCGACTTTCATAGTTCTGGAGGTGGCAACACCACCGTTTGTGGGCTATCCTGGTGTCAGACTGCATTTCCTGTACTACTGGGGAAGTTTTTAACTGCCCCTTTCGACATCTCCTCGATGCTTGCCTCTACGAGTTTTCTCAGTGTCTCGATAGCATAAGAGTGGTCTGGTACGTGCCTCCCCGTAAGGTATGCCTTAGACCCTCTTGAAGGTGTCTCGTATAGAAAGAGCTCTCCGGCAGCACCCTCAACCCCACGTTTAGTTGTCGTATCAAGCTTGCATGCCAGTTGACAGGCTGCGAAGACTAGGTTCTGGACAGGGGAAGTGAACTGTAGTCTGTACCATTTTACTGTCAGGAAGCGGGGGTTCGGACTTACCTCGGTATCCTCTGCAGGAGAAGGACCCCCTGGCGTAGCCTCGGAAGGGGGCATGTAGAAGGGCTGCCGATTGCTCTGGCCACTGGTCTCCTGGGAGGTGGACCCCGTGGTGCCCGAGCTTCGCACCCTTTGGTGCGAAGGAGGGAGGGGGTTGCAGAGCCTCCCAAGCACCTTCAGGGTCTCGTTCCTGGTTCCGAGTTGTAACAGGAACGATTCCCCGAAGAGCTTCGAGGAGCCCTGGTCCCCGGAGTCTCGCACCACATGTGGCGAAACTCTGGGGCGATTCTCGCGATGGCACATTCGCGGTGCTCGCGGGTGATCACCGCGAAGAGCCTACCCATCTGGGAAAATGCAGCCCCGAGGCGCTCAGCCACCACGTCCCTCCTGATGGTCTCCCCTCCAGGAGAGAGACGAGTAGCCCCATGGCGGAGGTCACGGAGAGCTGGGCCTCCCTGAGGGCTTGGTCCCGGGCGGTGATGGACCGCACTTGCGAACTGTCCGGGTTCCTTTTCTCCTTGGCCAGGTCCCGCATCTCTGGGTTGAGATTTGGGACTGTGGCGAAGGAGAACCTCGGACGAGGGTAGTCCGCTGTGGCGGCCTTACACAGCTCCGGGCGACCCTCAGAGCCCCGTGCTCCGCAACAAACTCCGCCACGGCTGGGTCCACCTCCCTCGGGCGACCCTGGCCAGCCACCCGTGCAGCCCCTCCCCTACCCGCAAGGAGGGGGACTCCCGGTCTCTGTCCGTGGCGATGGGATCCGTGAGGCGGGCTGGCCACGGCCGCTACCATTTGCTTCATCCGTCATCTGAGAAAAACACTGAGGTTAAGCACGCGCCTCAGTTGCTGCAGTATAGTAGCACTGCAGACGAGAGCGCTGTGCACTACTATACTCAACCTGTGCTGCCTTGCGTCAGAAACCCCTAAAAAACCTGCGACACGCAAAAAAAAATTTTTGTTTTTCATGCTAGGCGTTAAAATGGTGTATCAGGACATCACCGAAAAATTGTTTCACTGTAGAGTTGCGCCTTCTGTTTGTCTTGGTCCCACTGCGTAAGTATCCGTTTCATGATATTTTTATTTACTATTATCTTCTAGGACTTTTTGCCTCGCGATACTAACATTTTTTGCGCTGCACGAAGAAATTAAGAATCGCAAAAAAGCAAAATCTGTCTCCATTTTGAAAATGTGGTGATAGAGTAATGCAAAATCTCGTGAACGATCAATTTTCGCTTTTTTTTTCGCCCGCTCGAATCCTGTTCACAATGACAACTGGAAGGGTGACGTCGTCGTTTTAATCACGTCGCCACTATCTCGGCAGCAGAGATCCTTGGTGGGTGCGCAGACGACAAAAGGGACAACTAAAGGGTCCTAGATAAGAGCTTCCTACAAGTAGCGACATTCTTTGAAGCACCGACTGCGTGAGTCGTGACAGTGCAGGTTTTAGGAATGGAGGTGCACAGCAGATGTTTGAACTAAATGCCGCCATTTTGTTCCAGCGAAATGTGCCTTGTCACTTGTATTGGTTGTCGTTACTTGTAAAAAGGTATCGAGGGACTTTAGGGACAACACGACTGAAATGACTACGTCACTCGTCGAAGCCTCATTGCGGGCAGGGCTTGCTACGCTTTTTTGCCGCGCAATATATTTCAATCAAATGGAAAAACGAAAAAAACATCGATTATTATCTAAAAAAAGCACTATTTTTTCTCCAATTTTTTTAATTGGTCTGGTTTCTAGTATTAAATGCCGACAAGAGTAAAATTCCAGTATGAATCCTAAAACCAAATAATAATATGGTAATCAACAAAGTTTAGCTAATTAGGAAACTGAGCATGATGATCGTCAGTTCACCTAATGTACGGCGAGCCTGATGAATAGATTGTGAAAACAGCACTCGTCGAACTCTCACACTTTCTTTTCTATATATCTGTTTGAATTAAATATAAACAACCTCAAAGGCCCGCAATCGGAAAACGTTTACTCCACTGTCACGCGTCTTGAAATGAAAGTACAGTTTCCCAGGCAAAATCTGGAACCCATCTCACAACGCGAGAAGATACGTATAACTCTCTGCAGAAGATGCCGCGGGTCAGTGAAAAGCGAAGACTAAACCACGTTAATTGATGTGGTTCAATTCAATTAAACTGCCCAGTAGGTGAACGATTCTATGAATGAGTGAGAAAACACAAATGACCCAGCGATCATTTGGAAGAAATGCGAAAAAAAGGAAAAAAATTCTATACTCTGTGCCTGCAGCCTGTTGGAAAAGCCAGGCGTCACGGAGTCAATTTATTAATTAATTTTACATATAAATATTACGAACGTTTGAAGTACACATATAGGCTGGGTTTCTAGAACTAAACTACATGCTACATGAATAGAAACGAGATTAAGAAAAATTCCAACGTTGTTATCTACAGAAATTATATTAACACGGCGAGTTGGGCTAGTTTTTGGTACTTATGCATGGTGGTAAATACGCCAAAAAACACAGGGACAAAGAAAGAAGCGCACAGGGCGAGGCGTAACTTGCAACTGAACTGTACTGAGGGAAACACATAAAAAGAAAAAGAAAACCTCACTTACCTGAAGATGTAAGCGAGCAAATAATGCTCGCTTACCGTGTCAGGGACGAAGGACTTGCCTTATCATACTGCTGAGTGCTGACAGTCGAGTGGATTTCATTGGTAAGAGTACGGAATATAAAGGCTAAAGGGGGAAGGGGGGGGGGGGAAGAGCGGAAATAACAGGAAATAAACAAAAATGTAAAAAAAAAGTTGTTAGACAGTAATTTTTTTTTAATGTTAGGTGTTACCATTGTGAAGATGACAAATAGCGTGAAGGGTACCGTGTCTTTTGTTCTCGCTGAGGTTTCTTATCAATTCGGTGGGTTTGGCCAGTAAGGTCGTTCCGCCGGGTTGGGGGGGGGTTGTAAGAGGTGATAGCTTTGTCCGAACGTAGAGCAACCGTGCAAGGTCATGGTGTGTCATAGGCAGGGTGTCGAACTCGGAACTGAACCGAACCGAAAAAAAATATAACGGTAACCGGTTCAAAACGGTTCAGCGTATTTTATTTTTTATTTTTTGTTAGTATCACAAAATGAACACATGGGAATAAAAAATTGGCGGCTGTATTTCTATTAATTGATCAAAACGTCATATACAGAATTGCAACGTATGGTAAATTGTGGGTTTTCGTGCCGCTTTTGTTTTGGTACTATGATTAACCACGTGTCACGTTGTCACGTGACGTCATGGTGTCAATACATGTTGTCAAGTAATATGTCACGTGACCTCGTGACGTCACGTGACTCACTGCGTCAACTCGATTTAATTTGAGGAAGTCACTAGATGTATTAACCTTGTTGACAGCGTGACGTAACATGACATCACGATTTTGCACCGAGAGTCATGTGACACCGTGACGTAAGCGATTTTCACACCCCTAGTCGAGTGCTCGGGTTCATGACGATCAGCATCGCCAAACATTCGGGTAACGGCTCATGATCAATTAAATATGATAATAGCCAAACTCTAAAAATATCTGAAGCTCAGCCCAAGCTTTTGCTTTCCAAACCCTAGCCGCCTAGGGCATGACTATGATGAACACTGACGGTATATAATTAGCGTCAGATCACGTGGCCGCTTGTTCAAATTGCGAGTTGAGGAGGAAATCGACAGCTGTCTCTTTGCTTTATTTTTCTGCATCTGCTATTGCGCGGAGGGGAAAACTAATGGATGTTACCGCAAGCTACCAACGTCAGGGGTTACTTCTTAACAGTATTTATTGAAAGTACAAAAAAATGTTGCAAGACCAATTTTACATCATTGAGGCACCCAAACATTTTTTCGTTATTGCTGAACTGCATCTGAAAGATGTCCCCGATAATAGAAGTATTGAAATGACTAAATGCGACTTATTAATATGACGTTACATAGAACTACATGTGTGTACGGAAGGAATACCTAAAAAAAAAAGATTTTAGTGACCTCAGAGGGACAGCCGAACGTTGGCAGTCGCTGTAAGTCTCACACGAACGTCGTTCTCAAGTTATTGCCCAAGTTTCGACCCCCTGTGTATTTTGCTTAAAGAAGCTATAAAAAGATTTCTATACATCACTAAATTCTACTCAGGATCACTCCCTAACGTTAATAACTGATTGAACTTGGCTTTGCTCTTTTTTAGGCAATGGCAGTCGCCAAAAACTTAGAGAAATATGAGCATCGTTCATTCCCTCAACTCGGAGCCAGAAGCGGCCACGTGGCCTGGTGCCTATCTTATGCCGCCAACGTTAATCATACCCCCGCGCTGCGGTTGGAAAGGAAGAAAACGCGTGCTGAGCTCCAGGCATTATTAGAGTTCGGCTGTTCTAATCACCGCAGTGGATGGACACGAGCCACTACCCGAGTGTCCGCCGAGGCATTGCTTCTTACGAGCCGATGTACAGTGCTCACGCAGTTCTCCTGTCCAATCCATGAGCCGCGCATTACTATTCAAGCCGAGAGAATTGTTAGAGCGCATGACTATTCAAGCACAGGGTTGTAAATTGAGGGCCCAAAACAAGTGCAGGTAAAACCGAATATAAAATTAGCCTCCCAAGGCAGTATTTCGCGAAGTTTCGAGCTCATGGAAGCTGATGAAATGTGATTGATACTAAGATTTTAAGAATCTTTGTCTGTCCTTCGCCCTATTTATATAAAATTATTAATTTCACTGTGTGCATCTTTACGCATCTCTTTTTGCGGTAATGCGTTCTGTAAGGGATTATTTTGGAAAATAACAGTAATTATCTCTCTCTTTTTGAACATTTCATGTATTTGACTTCTAATCTATCATCTGAGCACAGAGCCCTTTTTGGCGTACCCTGCAACCCGATGTCTCACACTGCCAATCAACAAACAGAAAAACAGTTTTTCGCAGACTCCACAGCTCGCGTAGTTTCGAGTATCGTCCTTCCGCGTTGGTCTCAAGCGGTTATCTGAACTTTATAAAGTAAAATTTATTGATCGTTATAAAATTATATTTAATTACTAACTGAATATTTGACAACATAAATAAGGCGCCGACCACCCTAAAGCAATGCCCCTCTAATTATCTGAAAGGTGTTCTGCCAATCTTTTCCGGCGTTTTATCCTCGAGAGGCACATTGTAAGTGATATGGGACAGCCTTACACACATTCCTGATTTTGAAGCTAATTTAAATAACTATGTGTTCCTCACACATATAACTTCTGAAAAAAACATATAGAAGTCTGTTATTGCGTCTTTTAGTTGGTGAGCATTACTTTTATGTGTCTGTGGGCTGGGCAAAAACAAAGTAAACAAGGGCGTGCGGCGGAACTATGACGATTACGCACGCAAACCGTCAGAAAGTGTCCAATTAAGTAGCTGCCATGTCGAGTAGAACGTGAAATACTACTTCGTTTTACTTAACAAAAAAGAAACTTGGAGGACGTTTAAGCTTCGCCTTTAAAAGTGGAACGCGATAGCCTTAACGGGCCTCGTTTGCATCGCTTTCTCATTTGCCGCGAAAGTGTGCCTCGCGGGGCCTAGTCAAAAGCGTCTGATTCGCAACCGAAGGGTCGTGGGTTCGAATCCCGCCTAAAATTCTTAATTTTTTTGTTTGTTTTAAAGCAAAGGAAAATCTTTAAAAAGGGAAATCATTTGAGACATACGGCGACCTTTAATTCGCATTACATGACATGTTTTAATCACTCTCATTCCACGCGTGATGTCACGTTTCACGTGAGCATTGTGAGTTGTTTTAAATTCTTCCGTGAGGGCATGTAGCTCTGACGTCACCAACCTATCGACCAATCAAGATTTTTCAGTCACGCCACCGGCATCGGCTTTAATGCGGCATGAGCTCCTTAACGCTATCGCGTTAAAATCATCAATCAGCAAGGGTGATGCTCATTTGCAAATTAAATTGACCGGCATCTTGTCAAGAACAAACCTCAACAGTCAGGCTATGCCAGCTTCTCCTGAAGAAGATCGACGGGTGATCTTCTTCTCTCAAAGCCGTAACCTGCGGCGTGCCTCAGGGTAGCATACTGGGCCCTGTGCTCTTTAACATTTTTATAAACGACGTGGTAAAGGTTAGTACTCTTGCGCAGTTTATAATATATGCCGACGACACCAGCTTTTTTGTGTCGGGCGTAGACGCAGAAAGCTTAATTATTAAGGGGAACGATATTCTCGCGCAATTTGGCAGATGGTCTGAGGTAAATTGCCTTAAAATTAATCTAAACAAAACCAAGGCACTCGTATTTCGGTCATTGAATAAGCACGTCTCCTTCACTAAATCCCATACCTTAAGTGGTACAGTAATCGATATAGTTAAGCACCACAAAACGCTGGGCGTAATTTTCTCTGAGCATCTGTCGTGGGATCGCCATATTGATAATTTGGTCAGCAGGTTGTGCAGAGTCACTGGCGTTATTAGAAGATGCCGCTCAATATTGCCTGTTAACATTAAACTCATGATTTATCATGCACTTTTCCGGTCTCATATAAATTATTGTCACCTTGTGTGGGGCACAACAACAACTTCGGAGTTAAACAAAATACTGTTACTTCAAAAATCAATACTACGCATCATCGCGGATGTACACTACCTATATCACACTAACCCGGTGTTCGAAAAATTCAAAATTATTGCCATTACAAATATGCACGTGTATCGTCTTTTGTATGCTTTCCTTTTCGGAACAAATGAATTCATTGAATTTCTTTGGCGCACCTCGGACTTGAATAAAAAGGAAAATCTCGATCAGTATGCGCTGCTCTGAGATATGGTATGTTCCTCATTTCCGCACGAATCATGCTTTACAATCCCTTCGCCATACGTTACCTATTCTACTCAACAGGTACCATCTAGAAAACATAGATATATACTCTCTGACTAGAGCTGAATGGTATACGTGTTTTATCTAACGCTGATGTCTCTGTATGACATTTTTTTCTTTTTCTCGCTTTCGCATAATATGCTTGCTGCCGAACGTTCCTGCGCCCTCACTTGTTTACTCTGTTTATTGTTACTTAAGTACATGCCTAGTTGGTAAGAGAAACTCTATATGTTATATAACGAGTCTTTTCAATGTATAACACTTTTCAGCCAGATTGCTATGCTTGTCTTGCTTTAGGGCCCCAGACCCAGCCAAGTTACCATATGGTAGCTTTTTGTCTGGAGGCCCGCCAGAGTAAATTTCTGGAAATAAAGATTTCATTTCATTTCATAAGAAAATGTTCACTTGGGCAAGCGTTATTTTGGGCCAGATTCGATCTGAGTCGCCGTCAGATCGAATCTGGCTCCAAAATAACGCTTGCCGATCATAGAGTGCGTATAGATCAGAGTGAACAATTGCAATTACTCCTTGCTGCATGATTTGTCGCTTGCATGCGGTGCTGAGTGTAAACAATGTTTGGCTAGAACAACAAGCATTTTGATTGCCGCTCGGTGTTTCTATAAAAAATAGACTGAAAAGGAATATATTCTAAAAATTTTGTGACATTTTGAAACTTGCATTGCTTTTAGCTCAGTTGTGTCGTCATCTTATACATATATATTGTGAAGCGTATTTCGTAAACCATATTTCGTAATATATATGGCCACGAGGTGCTCATTTTATAATTTTATGTGATGTCCTTGGTTCAAGGACAGAATCACGATTTCACTTTTAATACTGCGACATAAAGTTGTACCAATCACGGGTATTTTAGGCAAGCTACCACACTTCGCGACAATATTTTATACCGTGTAAATAAATCTGCTTGAACTTTAGAATTTTACTTAAACACGAAGAAATTACAAGAAAATACAGTATAGTTCTAAATTTCAATCTGATCTATTTACAGGTATGTATTAACAAGCTCAACTCTTCACTCTTGTACTTAAACATTTAGATTCAGGTAAAATATATGTTACTGGTAAACAAAGGGATGTCGAGTCGTATGAACACGACGTTATGTACGTTAATGTAGATTTTCTTCTACTCTTGCGTCAAAATTATATTACTGAATTTCATATTTTGGTACCTAAATACAAAAGTAAATTGCACGGGCGATCGAAGAAACTATATAGTTAATCGTTTCACGGCGTAAATAGTGTATATGGCCAGAACAACGCGGAAAATATATTCTCAATTTAGCGGTTTAAACCGGTTCGAACCGGTTCGAACCGGTTTGAACCGTTATTTTGCTCCCCGGAACTGAACCGGAACCGAACCGAAAGCCGTGAACCCGAACCGGAACCGAACCGATAAAAATTTCGGTTCGACACTCTGAGCGAAACGAATGAAACGGCCGGATAAGCCTTCGCGCGCGCGCTTCGGGATCTCGGAGGTTATTCTAGTTATGCTTCTAGCCTGGCCACGCTCGGAGCCAACGTTACTAGAACTCTCAGTTGGGAAACTCACCGTTGAAACCTGGGCCGCTGGCGTCCACCGAGACCGAGCTAAATGCGACAACAGCGCCACTCTGTATCATTCGTCTTAACTCTGGTCGCCTTGAGCTTTTAGAAAGCATGTTTTTGCGTAAAAACTGACGGAAAAAACTCTTTCTGTAGTAACTTTTATTGGAGTTTAGCACAAAATGGGGGGCGCGTGTTGTTTTCTAAAATCTTTAGTTCGCAAGGTTTTGCAGTATAATTAATATTGTTTTTATACAACCCTGCCTCAGCGGGGATTTCAGGTAGCGCGTCCTGGGTTAGGCGCATATTAACCACGGTCATAAAGCGCGGCGCGTCCGCTTGGGAGTCGGGGCCGGTACCTCCTCCACAGTATCTGTTCTGGCCCCAAAATGGCCGATTACAACGAAAATGGAAGTCACGTGCACTTCCTGAACTGACCGCTGCGGGAGAAGTGGCGGCGTTGGGATCGCCATTAGCTCGGTTCTCGTGGACGGATCGATGCCACTTTTTCAAAGCAGTCTCTATGGCAGTTTCCCAACTGAGTGGTTCTAGTAACGTTGCTCGGAGCTAAGCTGGAACAACGTTGGCTGAAACCAGCTGAAACCAACGGCTGAAACGAACGTAACTTTAGCCGTGTTTCAAAATTTAGTCGATCTTACTCCAGGGTAAAGGTTTTGTACCTTAGCCAACCTTAGCGTTCTAAAACCCCTAAAACCTACCTGCGTCCAGCGTTTTGCCAATCTGTGTTGTCACGTGACACGACCCGCCGGAGTAACTCGGATCCATTTGGGTAAGATTTGGAACACAGCCCCAGACTTGCGATTTCCGCCTGATGACGCCATAGAAGAGTCGTTGCCATGCTCCGAAATTTACTCAGTCTAACTCTAGAGTAAAGGTTTTGTACCTTACTCTAGGCTATGTTCCAAATCTTACCCGAGTAACCTGCCTCCTACGTCAGCGGGTAATACCACGTGACATCGCAAGTAAACGATCCGCGACTCGATTTTGGAACGCCCGAGATAATCACCTGGATACTACGCGGATTGGCTTCGTCTTGGACTACGGCAAAAAGAAAACACAGCAGTGATGGGAGAAAATAGCAGACGATTCTTTTGATCACGAAGAAAGCACTCGAAGAGACGATAATATCAATGACGACGCGGTGTTTTTTGAGGTGGATCCACCAGCTCATTTTACTCACCTTCCTTATGAGCTGTATATTGAGATAAAAATTACTTACTCCTTACAGTTAGACATCAAAAATGTGTTTTTATTAATCAGCGCGAGCGCCCTAAACATACATATTTCACGCATTGTAATTTGTACCGATTATGTCTTGCAGAAATTGATTCCACACGGTGCAGCGGTACAGCGCGAGGGTGCTTTCTCAAGTATGATATGAAACTTACCCATGTTGAATTAACCTGAAACTGCTCGCCTGCACCCTTACGATTTTTTCTATGAAACTTACGTTCGCTTTGACGCGAATATGATTACAATAAAATCTTTGAAGCCTTCACTGCTTTACAAGCGTTATCCTCTCATTACGAACACTCTGGAGGAAACAAAAATACTACCTTATCATTTACTGCAACGCCGAGGACGAGGAGGAGCTGTATACCTTCCCAGGGAAGGTGCACGGTCTGGATGTAACGCAGTTAATCTGTGCGTTGAAAACAGCAAATCGCAATAACCACACATGCTGCACCTCATTCTTTCTCATTTCGAACGTCCGCCACCAAAACCAACGGAGCAAGCGAGCTTTGACCGCTGTCGGCGCAGAAAGCAGACGACGAACAGATCACGTGACGTATTGACTTGATCCGAGGTTACCCACCGATCGAGGAGGGTAGCGCGAGTAACTACTCCGGAGTAAACAACTCGCTTCTGGAACGCGAGTTCTGACGTCATCGAGTAAGCTCGAGTAAGTTTTGGAACGCCCCGGTACGAAACCTTTACTCCGGAGTCGGATCGAGTAAATTTTGGAACACAGCCCTAGAGTTGTGACACCAAGATCCTGGCGGTGTCACAACAGCATGTGTATGTGGCAGACGCCTGTTCTGCTGCAGTTCGCTCTCCAGCTTGACAGTTCAGGGAAATTCACGCAGCCACAAGTTGGGACGCCGCGACGACAGCGACACTCGCGTTCGCTCGTGCTTTTCGCCAGCGTTTTTATGACCAACCGTCAGGATCGCGACATTCGACAGCAAGACATTTCGGCTTATGTGGCGTCATTTATTGCCACTTCGGGACCACTTTCAATGCATGGGCGGAATCGGACGCCATACCAGTCGGAGACCAAGCACTATAGCATTAGTGTGCGGCGCCAGCGGCGCCGGCGCCAAAAACTAAAAAAAAAAAAAAAAGAAATAGTGTGAGTGGCATGAGCACAAACCTAGAGACCCAGAAGCGTCGGAAATTGACGTGTTTACTAGCTTGGAAGGTAGTAGGGTTGCACCCAGCACAGTATTATGAAAGGATTCATTATCTTCGACTCTTTAAATGATGTTGTATATAAGCATTTAGACGGAGACCTCGTCAAGCACATTGTCGAAGTATGCATTAAAAACGGGTTGCTGGAGGAAACTTCAAGAGAAGTATGAATGTTTAAGTTACCCCTAAATTTGAGTATCGATTGGTGTCTATAAGTAAAAAAATATACATTGTCCAGGCCTAAAAGCACAAGCATGACTTGTTGAAAGTGCACAATTGGCTTGGCGCTTAACGGTTTTCTGTCCGTTGGAGCTTATGCGCGTCTTTTTATTCGGTAGTTCTCGTTCTTGATGGTTTCTCAGAGGGTGTCATATTTTCTTTGTAACCTTGGAAATGGTTGTAAAACGTGACCATCCCTTGTTCCTTTTAGATTGAAGACTCTTCGAACGTGGTCACCAACGATGTCCTTGTACAGTTGTTTTCGCCACTGGTCACGTCTCAGCGTGTGATGAAAGAGCGAATACATACTGCGTACAGCAGCATCTACTGCAAGGACCAGACACTTTGCGTGTTCACCGAGGTTGGAACCAGTCGCATGTTTCCTTTTCAGTCGCCCAAAGATGAGGTCAAGGAACTACTCAGCTCCACCAGCTGACATTTGCTTTCTCCGACCCATATCTTTATCAAACAGTATTTAATGACGTACATGAAAAAATGTTTTGGGCTTGGAGCAATGAAGTTCTGACTGACTTCATATTTGAGTGACACTCACTTACCTGGAGATAAAGGAAAGCCTCGCTCCATGCATTGGCCCTACCGATGCAGAAAGTGTCAGTAGCCTGCAAAGGTTACCCTGTTAAGGGGCTCGTATTGCGAAGACCACATGCTCCGTATCCTAAATGTTCTTTCTCACCCATTCTGCATTAGATTGACTTTAGTGACAGTTGCTCATCAGATGGCCATCAGTAATGCTAAAGTGAAACTTGAAGGTGCTCGAAGCTGGTAGTAACTTAAAAAGGGAGCCACCAGGAAGGCTCAGAACCGTTGTTTTGCTAAGAGAGCTTCTCGGGGCTGTGAAGAAGCCGAGTGTCTTAGTGATACATCATCAGGAAACTTTTTAATGTTGGTAATGCTGTTGAACATGATTTCTATGAAACCGTTTGAGTAGCTGTCATTGAAACGATTGGAGATGGAATGTCATTTTGCCGAGAAAAACTTTAGCTAATGTGACATCCCGAATAAGGCCCAGTATACCCTGGACATCCCGTGGTTGGGTAATGAAACACATGGTGGCTACCTTGTACCTTCACACTGCTAGAGACAAGCTCGTCCGCTGTCTGCGCACTGTCCATACTCCCTGTGACGCTGCGAGCTCAAAATTATTATTTTCCTTGGAGGCAGCTGCCGCTCAAACACCCAAGCAATGGGTCTTTCTCTTCAAAGCTATCGGATCATGTTCGTGGCTCTCGTACACCAAAATATAGACAAACTAGCTTTTTCTGGTAGTTATAAGATCAACATCAGCTAGTTGTACCCTAACTTGAAATTGGAATGTATTTAAATTGTGCTGTCCTGTCTTTCATAGTTTCTTATTGCAGTGTTCTTCCAGCTTTATGATTTTATATGTGACAGTATGCGTAATTTGCTTAAAAGCTTCCTCGAATTAATATTATAACTATCGAGTTTTAGTGGCAGTTGACCTGAATTTTGCCATTCCAGTTCTTTGGCTGCACCGTTTTGGGCATAAACTCGGAGAAAGAGGATGCCGAAGCCACTTGTCGCAAACGGCTGAAAGTATTTCTGTGCTTGGTTCAAAGGCTCTACGGGCCTGCTCTCGACGAGTAAGTAGCATGATAATCGGCTCTACTGCAAAGCCAATACCTTTGTTATGTCTGCTGTACCTTGCTACCAGTGGAATTTCGATTTCAGGCTGAGATATAACAGTGCCAACGGAGATAAGAGGGCTGTCTTGCTGGGAAGGCTCATAGAAGCCTACAATGACTTGAGGCAGAGCGACCAAATGTTTTTGTTTGAGGTATGCCACAAGCTTCCTGCCTTACAAAGTGTCAGTCTTTTCCTTTTTCGTGGAAAGAGGGTCTTGTTTTCTGTTGCATCCTAACCCTCAGTGAAGTTTTGTTTTTGTAGGCACTGGAACGTGTTATTGTGAATGCAGATATTGCCTCCACGTGCAGCAACTTGCTGCAAGAAGTGCTGGAGACGTTTCGGCGTTTTAGCCCTAAAGGCGAAATGGCCTGCCATTCGTACCTGTTGCTGAACAACAAGCTTGTTGCAACCTATTCAAGGTGATCACCTCTGTGGGTTTGAGACAGTTGATGTACATTGCCCTTTAACAAAACTCGCCATAGTTCTAAGAGCACCTAAAACGATGCCGTCGATTCTACTTTGTTTCAGCCGAAATTCTACGCTCTTGTCGCAGGCTGACCTACTGGTACTGTTCCTCGCATTACGAGTAGTACATGAACAGGATGGTGGTGGCACATGCGTGAGTTGAAATTTTAAGTTTTTCTTTTAAGAATCTACCTTATCTTTTTTTGATAAATGGTGCGAGACATATTAGTCATTTTTTCCCCTTCCTTAGAGAACGCACTTTCTTTTTCGTAATGAGACATTCCTTTAAAGGGCCTGGGGAGAAAAGCTCCAACCTATGAACTTCTGTTTCCTCTCTAAACAGCACCCCCTCTTCGTCTTGGGCTTTCCTTCTCTTTTGCTGGTAATATATTTCTCTGTAATTATTAGACTTTAAAATGGGTCTGGCAATTTTATACGATATAACCAAAACACCTGCCTCAATATAATGTCTATGGTTATGCTCCTGCAACCCATATTTTAGAGACGTCCAAACACTGAGATTAGGGAGTGTCCAAACAAATGCAAATGCCGGCCATATTCTCTTACTCCAATGTGTTGAGAACTTCATATGCTAAATTTTTTAAATTCAAACTACATACATTGCTGGTTGAAAATGGCACATTTATCGAGCTGAGGTGTCCTGGCCATTTATTTTCGAATCAAACAAACTCTTTTAATGGGGGACACTGCCCAGAAAAAAAAATTCTGCAAAAAAAGTTAATTTTGAAAAATACCATGTTTACATGTGCCAACATCTAGAGAGTATTTACAAAAACTTTCAATTTCAGTTCAACTGCATAGTTATTTTTTTATAAATTAGTTTCGGTCCACCGATGCTAAAGAAAAGGTTGAGGTTCGAGCACTTTGAACACATTTTTCTTTCTTCCTCTTTTTGGCCTAAATTGCACTTAATAAATCTATCATTTTAGTACAAAACTATTGAAAGACTGAATTTTTAGCGGCTTATATACCAACATTTTATGGAGCCAGTTACTATGAACTTAGATTTTGCATTTTCATGTTTTTTTATTATGAAAAATTGTAATTTGCAAAACTTTGTAAATGTAAAACAATTTTTTATATATAATTTTCTTACCTGAAAAATGCATATTGTTTTAGTTTCTTTTCATAGTAACTGGCAACAGGTACTCCAGTATGCATTCCACCAGAAAGATAAGTGGTTATCAACACCATTTCTCAATCATAGATTCATTGAGCAGATTCCATGCGAAGCTATGCTTTACTTCGTTCTGGGGAGCTCACAGGGCTGAAACTTTGCATGCCCTCCTTCTATATGGCTACAAACACCACCTACAAATATGACGCCGATTGAGTGAGCGGTTCAAAAGTTGAAATTCCCAGTGGCCCTGTTGAGAGCTCAGTCTGTCTTTCCCTTCTGCAGGGAGAGCTCACAAGCGGGGGCTTGCACAGCCTGCTGCTGTTCTTTGCCACCAGCCTCCACTCGGCCATGCCTTTCGTCGCCCACTCCCTTCGAGTCACCGAGAGCATCATGCTGGTCGTGGTTAGCGAGGTGCACTTTTTCAACTGCTCCCCCATGGCCCTGCAGTTTTTGAGTTCAGAGACTGCCCACTTCACCACACCTTATGTCCCCAGGTGAACAAGGTGCTGCTGGCTGACAATTTGTTCAGCCTGATGAAACAGATGCAATCGATTCAGCAGAACCCGGAGGAAGGTCGCTGTCGCCTGACAGTGGATGTCCTGGAGAGTGCCATCAGCCGGCTTATGGACACCTCCCGGAGAGCCGAGGTGGGCGGGCGGGCGGGTGCCAGTTGCATTTGCCTTTGTGGATCGAGTTGACTCTGCGAGAAAGCCTTTGAATTGCGGTTGATGTAACTGCTGCAGAACCAGAAGCAGCAAAATTTTATGGCTGTGTGAACTTGTACAAATTCTGACAACGTGCGGAAGGGACCAGTCTTCTAAAGGCCTGTCCCATTCAGCTGCTGCTCAACCTTGTGCTTTGTTTGGATGTTGATTATTGAAAAAGTCATCTTCGTGCAGCCAACAGACTTCAGTAAGGAGTGAAAAGTCCGGATAATTTGCATCCTATTTCTTTGTGAACATTTTCTGTGTGGCACATTTTTGCTTTTGCAGAGGGTTCTGGAAAGAGTTCAGTTCCAAGAAGTTTTGTGTAACCCTTTGTTATTACTGCTTCTTTCTGTCAGCTGAAGAGTGATCAGGAAATGAGTATCAGCCTCGTTTCCAAGAAGTGGACATACCTAAAGATGTCTGGCTTTGTGGAATATTTGTCCGGGCCAGAAAATGCAGAGCTGGCATCCAGGTGTGTATGCTTCCCCAATATCTGACAAGACGTGAAATGTGTCCTGCACTCGTGACAAGAAAGTATCCAAACTTAAAGGCTGACCAGCAACCAGAAAGAAGGAAACTCTCCCTCAATTCCTCTTTTCCCTTCTAGAGACGTTTTTCTTTCTACAGGGAGTAGCTCAAAGTCCCGCTCCTGTGGTGAGAGGGAAGAGAAGAGTGCGAGAGGGAATGCAGATAAGGGAACCGGTTTTCTTCCTGGCAGATGACAGTTCTCTAGGTTAACCAAGGATGTGTGTTGCTGCACACCAGTCAAGCCTTCGGAATTACCCGCGCAGCTAGTGCACGGCTTCTGACCATTTTGTACGGTTGTATGATCGACAGAAAAATCTCTCAGAATCTCTTGGTGGGTTACATGTGTTACTGCCCGCCTAGAAATGAAAACCCGAGCAAATTTTCATTGTTGGCACCTGACCCAATAAGCTCGGTGGAGAAACTGCTCTAGGAGCCTGCTTTAGAGGACTGGCTTCGAACCTGTCCTAAACTCCGATCTCCACGAGATCAAAGTGCTGCGTTTTTGCCTCGCAACTACAGTGAAACCCGTTTAGAACGAACCCACGTACAGCGAATTATTGTTAATATCGAACTCACGGAAAATTTTAATAAAAATGCATGTAAAACATGCTTTTTATAACGAACAACATATTGGTTATATCGAACTTTTCCCCCTGGGAAGGCTTCCAAAAACGCACAAACAATAGTTTTTTGTCCTGTGCCTTGCCCCCAAAAAGAAGCAGGAAAGAAAGAAAATTCCAAAAGCTCAAGTTGCGAACAAATTTGAGCGAAGAGAAGCGATTCAAAAGGGGAGATACGTTAAAAAAAACTCTGCACGCAGGCCAAAAAAAAAAAAAAAATCTTTCCAGCGCGTTGTTACAAGGCGGAAGTGAAGAGATGAGAAAGAAAGAGAAGCTCTCGCCTTACAACGAACGCATCGTGGAAGTTCCTTTTAAATGGTTTTTGCTATATCGAACTACTTGCTATATCGAACTGATCGTAGAGTTTCCTGCTGTTCGTTATAAACGGGTTTGACTGTACTGCCGATTCGGCTACCGAGTGCTCGGGACTGGGCGAGGGTGGCGCTGTGTTCCGTCTCAACTTTTCCCTGGTAGGCCCCACATTTTCACAGCTTTTTTTTTTTAAATATTATTACACATTATTAAGTATAGGTTCTTAGGCATTATTAATCCAGCTTGTATTTTATCTTTGAAAATTGTTTGTCCACCCACTAATCGTCAGCCATGGCAGTAAACAAGACAGACACATTCTCTTGGCAAAGTGTCAGCAGGCTGGACGTTGTCGCAGCCAAAACTTCTGGGAGGAATTCTTGAAGAGGGCAGCTACCACAACAGTAAAAATAAAGTTTTGCCCATGCCCTCCTTCCTCCCTCCCCCTTTTATTTTGCAGGGTCTCTAATAACTAATTCGATGTCCCAGTACTTGGCAGGTTTGTCACTGGCATTTGGGAGGGGTTGAAGTAGGGGAGGAGAGGGGAAGGAGTTTTTTTTATCGTGTGGGAATTTCTCACAAAGCAATGGCCCATGCTAATCTTTTGCATTTTTGGCAGTTTTTTTTTTTTGTTAAAATGCTGTTTCACTGCAAGCCTAACGAAAAGCTCAGATTCTACCTGGTTTTCTAGGGCACGCATGACTTGGGGTTTTCCGAGCAGTAAATGTTTTCGTTGCTTTTCCTCCTCTGAAATGCATTCGCATCACAGTGCCAGGCTGTGAGAAACGATAACTTCTGTTATTTATGGGAATCGTGGACTGAACCTCAGCTAAATTAGCCTAAAGGCACTGTTGGAATCATTGCAACAATCCATGTGTCCTCCAATTTGTAAGAAGTGGCAACAGTAGTGATCAGGTGCACTACTGTTTGTTTTCTTAGCACAGTTTTCAGCCTTCCCACCATATTTACGACGGGCCAAAGGCATTTTCGTGAAGGGCGAGGTCATATGCATGGAATGACATAGCACTGTGAAAGTTTGTAAACTTCAATAAATTTTCAAGACTAAAATTAATGATTGCATCGCGTCGGTACAAGTTTATGTGGGGCAGCAGGGTCGTTTTTTGATTTGTATCGATGTGGACATCAACCTCTCAAGTATTGTGGGGAGTAAGTTACACACAGGAGCTGAGCCAAAAAAGGTCCGATGCCCCAAGTACACTTCCTCTGTGCAGCCACGCTACCAGATGAGCAGTTGCCACACCGGGTTCGTTGGCCTACTGCAATTAGTACAAGTAATAATGCCATACCAGACAATGATTCAGATTCAACAGCAATTACTAGAATGAGGGTTTCCAAAACACAGTGCAGCGGAGCGCGCGGCACGGGTCATAGGCCCCGAGCCACAGTCGACAGGAGAGCCACAGAAGCGTGTCGTTGTCAGAGGACAGCCGTACGCATCTTTTGTGCATGGAGTCCAAGAGAGAACTCTGCTTGGGCAGGCGTGCTCCCTCATACCGTCTGGTTTCCCGAGGAAACAGGCCTCCCCAAATAGGATGGGAAAGGGAATACAGCGAGAGAAAGGGTCAGAACAGGTTGTCTGCTTCACGACCCTCGCATGTGACCACGCGTTGCATCGTCGCATGCGAGGGTCGTGAAGCAGACAATGAGGATCAATTACGATCCAATTGAGTTTAGTGAATAGATTCCCAGAATATCTATCTGGTAGATATCCAAGTGGTTGTGTCGCGACAAAATAGCTCCTGCACAGTGTAGTTACTAAGCCTTGCACTGGATGCAAGGTCTGAAGAAGCACTGCTATTGCTCAAGAAAGCGGTGCAGGCAGCCTTCGAAAAGCTTGTCCTCGAATCCAATTGATTTGGACATCAACCACTTGGATATCCATCTGGTATAATGTGAGTGATGTAGCTGTGTCGCATACAGAAACAGTACCTATGCAGTGTAGTAACTACTAAGCATTGTTCTGGTTCACTGGTTGCAAGATCTGAAGAAGCACTGCTACTGCTCAAGAAAGCACTGCAGGCGGCCTTTGAAGAGCCCGTCCTCAAGCCAGAGATTGCTCGTGAAACGGAGCCCCGGCCCAGACTGGTCGAGTCCCTTGAACTCGTCAAAACTCTAGTTGAGAAGAGACTCGAGGACTACATGGACTTTCTGCTGGTCAAGGCAGACGAGGACCTGAGCATAAGCTCGTATCCTTTGCATCAGTCGCAGCAACTGGCTGCGCTTACTAAAGTTGTAAAATTTCCGTAAAAAAACTTTTTTTTTGGAGGAGGAGGAGGAGGGGAGGGAAACGAAAAAAAGTATCTTTTGTTTTGTTTTAAATACTGATAATTTTGGAACTAATGAAGCATCAACTGTAGTATGAACATTTTTTTTCTTTTCAGCGTATTACTTTTTTAGTCGTGTTTTTCTCTCTGTTTCATTTCTCAGTGCATAATTATTCAATCAAATTCAAGAGTTGGATTGAATGCAAATGAACAGACATGCTGCATTTAAATTTAATTACTCTGCATGCTTCATCATTTTACTGTTTCACTCGGGGTCCATGCATCTGGCACGATGTGGCGGCATCGGCATTGCCTTTCTGAAATTGTATGAACAACTGAAATCAGAGCGCAAATATTTTCTAAGATTTTCGATGACCTGGAAATTTCACATTTTTCTCTATTTTCACCTCTGCGGGAAAGGACCAAAAAAAGATTTTTTATGAGTTTTCGAGGTGTTTTGTTTGAGCCTTTACGCCATCAGTTCCTACTTGGACATCGTCACCTTGACAAATTTGCAGATTCTCTACGCAGTACCCGGGGTTGCTTCATTTTTCTTACATAAACAGGAGCAGCAACCAAATGATAGCACCACGCATTGCTTCGGAGGAACTACGGGACAAGGTGTGCACTCCCATCTAAGCCTCGTCATGGATATCTTTCTCAAAGATGTCTGCACTTCTATCAGAGTGCCGATCCCAAACTCTCGTCGTGAAGTGAAAGCGCGCAGGCGAGCCAGCCAACCGGGGAACACCGTAGTTTTTCGGAAATTTATAACAAATTGCCAATTTTTTTTTCCTTTTTTTTCCGAGGAATATTTTTGCACTTTGCAGAAGCCTACAGAGTGCATAAACAAAGTTGGACATGGGGGGTGTCTGGCTCATAGTTAGGCATCAGTGGCTGGCTTAGATCTGCTAGAATAACGCTTGCATCGGGGAAACATTTTTTTTTTTTAGTGACCGAGACGGTCGAGTAAATTTAGGAGCTTGGTAGAACCCATTGGCTCCTTCCTAGGAAGATAGTTTGAGAATCAATGCTTTACGGCACAGTCCTGGCACCAGCTCCGGGTGGTGGTGCTGCAACATGTTGAATGTTTGGGTGCAGCCACCTTGCTGAGTGCGACCTCACTTCTCAGGTCTGGAAAGGATGGGACTTTGCCCAAAAGTACGCCCACGAAGGCTCGTTCACCACCATGTGGGCCGAAGGGGAGCTCCAGTTCTCCTACATCCTGTGGTTCGAGAACCTGGCGGTGAGCTTTCATGTTGCCGGGTCCCGAGACTTGCGGGGGACGGACTGCTGAGCGCCGTGTTCCCTGCAGGGCAAGACAGTCAAGCCCAAGTGCGCCGTGGACCCCAGTAGCCTGCGGCGGATGTCCTACCCGGGCGCCATGGTGGGCAACTTCTACGGGTGAGCCAGTTTGCATCCAAGCGCCAAGTTAGGTGTTGTTGGAAACGAGCATCCCCAAGAGCCACACTACCGGGCTAACTGCAACGTTGGAAGAAATGTAACATTTCTTCGTACTACTACGATGATAGGTGCTTAGCCAAATGAGCTTATTAGGAAGCACGCTTCCTTCGTGTGGTAGATTGAAAAATAGTCATCGAGACGAGTGCTTATTGCGTAATTTGCCAATTCTTTAAAATCTAGCGAACTGTATCGAAAATAATGCGCAGCATTGTTTTTAGTAGGACAAGTATACTCGCGAATGTGGAACGTTGAGATGCAACTTCCCTTTGGGATTTTTACCCTTTGGGATTTTTACTTATTTATTACTTATTGCAGACCATTTACTAATGGTCCAAGCAAGAAAAATAAGAAAAAGTAAATAATTAAAAAAAATGAGGCTGCATTTATGCGGTGCTTTGCTGTAGACTACGCTGAAATGCGAGAGCATTGCGAAGACTATATTCTGCAAATTAAATTGCGACGAAAGTGGCCGCCGCTGTTCAGCTGTCTCCTTTTAGTCCATTGTTTCCTTTTGCGAGGCATCGTGAAAACAGGGACATTCAGTGAGCACCCCATTCCACGACCCACACGTGCGTGCGATCAGGAGGGGATGTCACATGTGTCTCACTCTCCTGCGCTTGAATGCGAGTGAAAATGCTACCTAATTTAAAGGACAGCACTATACCACATAACAAATCACCAATTCACAACAGAAAAGTGAAAGTGCAAACAAGTCAAATGAGCAAATGAGTATGACTCTTCCTTCGCAGACTACATTGAGGGTGGCAAAAGCGAGCCGAACGGGGCCCATGTTTTTGTAACACTTTTGATGCGCACATATTTTTTCACACAGTTCTTTCTCCATATGCTTGACGTAATTCTGACGAAGTTACAAACAACCATTTATCGTAGTAGTGTGTTGGTTTGATCTCGCAAATACTGCAAAACTTTGTCTAGTTCAGGACCAGAAGTGTTCTTGCTACTTGCCGCACTGGGGCTACCTCGTTTCAACTCCGCGCAATCCATCGCAGTGGAACACAAGGAGCCGTAGCGCAGTCGGTCGCAAACGCAAGTGTGTGAACCAGCCTTGCGGCCGCGGTCCTGCAACGGTCATCTTGAATGGCTACGAAACGGTTCTTAATTTATTAAAATAAATATAAAAATATGTATTCAAAAGTATCCTTGCTAAAATATTCCTCGCGTTCTCAGGGATTCTAAGGCAAGCTATTAAAGTCGCATTAATTAGTTTAAATAATTCGCGAGTAAATATTGCCACATGCTTCTTATTTATCTTCTCCAATATTGACGTAAAGAGTGTATTATTACTACACTGCATACTCGGTATTATAATAAATACATAGACAAAAGCTTTTGCAAAATTTGTTTTTTCGTTTTCAAAATATTTAAAAAAAATTATTTCTGCGATTTCTGACTGTCGGCACGTTGAACCAACACTTTTTTTGCAGCCAAGGTCAGAGCCTCTCTCACGGGCTGCTGCACCTCTTCCAGCATACCTTCTCGCTGCCTCAATTTCTTTTGTAGCCACAGCTACCGTGGGCTCACTCGGAATCTGCCTTTTCGGAACAGAAGTTGGTTTCGGTCTAGCAGCTTTGTGGACTTCATAGTAGTGGGCTGGCCATCTATGCGCCGAGAAACCGAGGGAGAGGAGAAGACGGAGGGGATGTCAGAACGCCAAGCTCTGATTGGAAAGATTAGCGGGTAGACCTAAAGCTAGCTGTCCGTCTCCACTGCACTCGTCGAATGCGAAAGCCATAATGCGTTCCAACGTGTTTGACGACTGCAATGGAGACAAAGACGGCTAGCTTTAGGTCTACCCACAAATCGTTCCAACCATAGCTCGGTGTTCTGATGTCCCCTCCTCTCCCTCAGTTTCTCGGCACATTGGCCCAGTTAGCTGTAAGGAAAAGCGCATTTTGGCAACACGGCAACCTAGCACCTGCTGCAATCCAGGCGCCAAGATTGAGGCATGTGATGTAACGTAAGAAGCTGTTTGGTGGCGTCAGTCGACTCCAATGGGGAATGCAGGCAGCTGATGCGGTACTGCTTTCCGGATGTCTCCCTGGACCAACTGTCCTGCCTGGAGCTGGTGTGCGTGCACTCCGAGACCGTGCTTTCCGGCACCATCCTCGATCAACTTCACCGGCTCTCTCTTCCCTCGGCCACCTTTGCCAGCCTGCAGCACTTAGCTGATGGAAAGTATGTCCTTACTATGACGGCTGCTACTTCTCTCGGGCTGTGAAATGCTGTCGTCGGTCGCACTTCCTCTCTGCGACTTTATTGCACCAAGACAGGTAGCACTGGACTCTGCAACTCTTACTTTTGACCTTTCACACCAATCGGCCGGACCTTTTCTATGAACAAAGTAAAATCTTGGCAGCTAATAGACCCATTTCAAAAGCAGGTGCCATCCCAGTGGCAACCTTGCTGATGGCAGTAATAGAAGCACTGCATCACCAGGATCAGGCAGATAGTTTGAGTGCCTTCTTGATGTAATTTATTGAAGGCTTTCTCTTTTGGTCGCTCAAAGGAGGAAAGGATTTTATCCGGGCCGTACCAGACTTTTGAAACGAGTCTATTTTGCTGGTCTATGAACATCTCTTATCAAAGAAAGACTGCTCGGCTTAGATTCTGAGTACTAGTTTATTATATTAGAAAAACACAAAACCTTGACTACAGACACAGAACGGCAAAAACTGTATAAAGATGCAAAAATGAAGGAGTAATAAATTTGTGCAGTCTCTTTTTTTGTAGGTTTGTTTGTTTTTGGTAAATGAGCTGTTAAGGCCTTGAGATCTACACATGCAGCTTCCAGCCCCTAAATTCCCATTCCCCCCTTGCTGCAGTGTGACCGGCACTGTAAAGGGTGCAGCCCTAGCAGTGGTTGTTAAACGAAGGGGTTTTAAGATATATAACAGTAACCAGTTCCAACGAAGACAAAGTGCAACTGCACTCAAAACAACTACATTGAGCACGATCAACATCGGGTGAAATGTGTTCTTTCGAGGTACAGCTTGAGTTCACCATCATGACTTAGCTTATAGAACACAGAGCACAGCTTAGCATCTAGGTGAAGCAACTGCAGAGCGCCGCATTCAGAAGATGTCGCGGAAACGAACCGTGCCTCGCGCAACTCAGCTACAACATGCACCGAATAAGGAGTGACTAGGAAGCTCTAGCTAAGGGTAAGTATAAGGTAAATGTGGGCTTAGACCAGAATCCCTAGTTTTGGTTGCTCTCACTAAGTCTAGGGTAAGCGTCAAACAGAGTTAGCTTGGCACAAACACTGCTCAGACAAAAACAAACATGTCACGAAAAATTGTGGCAGTTGGCCAACAGAAGCAAGTATAACGGCAGTGCGGTGCCATGCGCCTTCGGAGCCACAACCTTCCAACCTTGACAGAAGCTAAGTACTACGCATGTACACGACGTTCGGACACATTCGTTGTTAATCCTCGGATTGGGAGGGGTGTACACCTGTTTCTCGTCAAGCCCGCGAACAGCTGTCCCCGCTGTGTGGCAAGAAAGGGGGGCATGCATGTTCCAATTCTTTAGAACAGTGGAGTGCCTTAAACCCGTCTGGAGAAGGAAGCGCCGTGACAAATTGATAAGGAGGCAAGCGTTTGCTCCTTTCCAGGTGGTTCCTTGGATGCCATCAGTCCATCAGCTCAACGTAGTTGGCCGGGAAGAGACCGTAGGTTCCGTTGGGTCCCAGGCCTTGCCACCAGCCCTCGTCGATTTGCTCAATGTGCGTGATGACGTCGTCCGGATCAAACGAGATCTCCGTGTCGTCGGCTGGACCAAAAGGCAGGCCGAGGCGACCAATTAACTTCCAGGCAAGCGCCGCGGAAAACACCCTACGACATTCCAAATAGACTGTTTGCACTCGCTCTATTGCTTCAAGTGGTCTTTACTAACCTTGGTTGCTGAAGCGATCATGACTATGCATGACGCGGTCATGAGAGAACCCCAATTCAGGGTCCACATGCACAAACTGATGCGGTAGAGCCACGGATCCAGGGGTTGAATACACAATAACTACCCACGCAATAACCACATACTACATGGCAAAACGGATTGCATTCAAAACCAGGTAAGTGTGGACACCACACTCTTGTACATGGCCTCCCTCATACGCTTGAATAGATAAAAAGTTAACCAGCAATACGAGACAACTGGAGCGCGGACATCTGGCGGCTGCTCGGTATAATGATTGCGCTGAATTTTAAGATTCGTGACTGCAAGACGCTCACTAGCTTTTTTTATTGTGTTCTTCAAGGCTAGCACAGTGAATTAAAACATTTACATGAAAGAATGCATTGCATACAGTTAAGCATTTCAGATATTTCTTCCCACTGTTTACTATTTATATAGCATATCTAGTCTAAAATGGGTTGATTTCTTTTATGAACACGACCTGAGCATATACTTTTCCATAGAGTACGCGCTTACAATTTACAACAGTACAGCAGCAAACGAAGAGCCACCGACAACACTGGGGCTCAAGAATTTAACGTGCACATGGCTCCCAAGCCCGTGTTTGTCATGTTCCGAGCCCCAGCACGGGTCAGTCTTTTGGATCTACACATTGCCTATATGCCCTGCAGGAATGTAGAATACAGTAGTAGAACCTCTATAATTCAACACCAGTTAATAAAAAATCCCGGATGATTATAAGAATTTCCATGGTCCCATAATTTATCATGAAAGTATGGGACCGTGGAGTGGTCATAATATGACCGCTCCATGCATGCTCACCCGATAAATTCCCTACTTCAGTCTTCCAGGTTCACTTTTATTTTTGCTAGGTGGCACAAGTTCGCATCCCAATTTAGCAACAAAACGAGTATAGCACACACCTTTATTTATTTTCCTGTTCACTGGTCTATGCGCTTAGCAGTCCGTTTGTCTTAGGCACTTGTGTGTGATTTACAGGGTTACGGTCTCCACTCAACCTGAGCTCTTGATCAGTCATTTTCATGCCGTGCTGCTGTAGTGTTCATAATTGCGCAGTTTTTCTCGTAAACTACAACGTGGGCGAAATGGATTGAGCGCACTTTAAACTGACCGCATAAATCGGTTTCTAAACTTATTGCGCTGGGATTTACTACAGAGGTGGTCGAAGCTGGTGCATTCATTAATTGAGAGTACGAATACATGAAACCCCCAAAGCCAAAAGAAAGAAAATAAAAACTGGATGTGTCTATAAAAAAAAAAATGATCGCTAAGCCTTTCATTTTAAAATTATCGGAAAATCGTGGGCCATTATGGCGTTTACTACGATTGAACTTGAGAAATGGACAGAAAATAGAATTGGCTTGCTTATTCTTCACTTCATTTGGCCCAAATAAGCGCCACAGTAACATATATTTTTTCAGTGTACATGCAAAGTATAGGAAAAGATACTTTTTGATTTTTCTTGATTTACTCAGGTGAGCCAAGCCTTCCACAATTTTAGTGAAAGCTTCCACCAACATCAGGTACCTCTGTAGTGAATCCCAGCACAATAAGTTAAGAAACCGATTTATGCAGTCAGTTTAAAGTGCGTTCAATACATTCCCCCATGCTGTAGATAACCCTGTGCGCAGAACTGCTACTGATGCGGTGAGCCCATGCACGCATGCGACGGTGAGCCTATAGGAATTAGCTTTTCTCCGACTACTTAAACACTGAACTTGCCATACGGACGTTGAAAGTGAAATAACTGAAAGAGTGACATCCGAGGGTGATAATGGTGATGGGCTGCCTCCGGCCACCCGCTTTATACACCAACTCATGTTTACAAACAAACCGGAGCGCCCCTAGCGGACGCCACCGGCGCCGCGCATGCGCGGTGGACGGTGGGCAAGAAGCCCACCGTCGCCCATAAACAAACCATTGAATTGCGTTGTTGTCGGCGTCGGTGGAGTCCCCTTGCTCTTTTTCACGTTGAAATTGTTGATTCTACGTCCTCCTAACAATGTCTGACTACTTGAGTGGCTTCAGCACAATTAACGAGGCAAAACTTTGCGTGAATAATGTGACGAGCGGCGATTTCATTTCACGTGGACGCTCGCAGAACGGGCGCTAAAGCCTGACTCCCACGATGAGATTCTGCTCGCCATTTTCAGTCGCGACGTCGCTCGGGCTGCAAAAGAGTGGACCGTAGCTGAGATGGTGGACGTCGATACTGAAAACCGCAAGTAGAATCGGGCATTACAAGTCGGTGATGGCCACTGGTAACAATGATCAACATCTTCTTGTATCTACTGTTTACACTTAGCCTACTTACCCCAACCAACCTTCAAAAGTGTTTTGAGGCCTGCACTTAGTTCTTATCGCAATTACCGGGTCAACGTTTGGTTTACGGGGCGCTCTCGTTTGAACGAGCTGACGACAAAAAGCAGACAAGTTTGAAAGAGCAGACGACAGTTCGAACGCATGCGCAATGGAGTGCGGGCAAGAAGCACCGCGTCCCGCGTCAACAAACCATTGGAATGTCACGTTGTCGGCATCTGTGTGAGTCTGCATACTCTTTTTAGCGTTGGAATTGTCGATTCGACGTCCTCATAGCAATGTCTTACCCCTTTAATCGCCTGAACTAAATTATGAAGGCTCGTTACGCCGCTAAATTTTGCGTAAATAATTTGACGTGCGGCAATTCATTCGCATGAACGCCGCAGAATGGACGCCAAAACCATGATGAGATCCTTCTAGCTATTTACGGTCGCGACGTCGCTCGTGCTGCAAAAGTGTAGAAGGTAGCGGCGATGATCGACGTCGATACTGAAAATCGGAAGCAGGAACAGACCAAGCGTAACAAGTCGGTGATGGCCACTGGTACCAATGATCAACATCTTGTATCTACTGTTTACACCGAGCCTACCTAAGGCTTTTGAGGCCTGCATTTACTTCTTATTGCAATCACCGGGTCAAAGTTTGGTCTACAGGCAACTTTTGTTTGAACGAGCAGACGACAAAAAGCAGACAAGTTTGAAAAAACAGACGAAAGTTCGAACGATCGGGCGACCGTGTGAATTTGAAGACGCACTAAACCCGTGGGTGGTCCGGACAATTTGGCGGTTTTTTCTCGTTCATGTTGGAACAAAACAAATACATCTGGCGACCACAAAGTGTTGCCCGCACAAGCAATCGTAGTTCGACAGCGTCTGGTTTGCCCTTTTCACGGCTACTATCCACGTTCTCGGACGAACGGAGGGGGCAGAAACAGATGAAAACTGATCTTCGAACCTTTCCAGACTCTCTTGGTACAGCCCCCATCGCAGCATTTTGACGAGTAGGCTAGCCGATTCACACAACGGACCGAATAACAATATTTGTCCGCGGACCGTGTACCATGTGACCAGCACGTCGCCGATTCCTGCGATCCGCACCTTGTCCGCGGACTTATAAAGTTGAGTGCCTTTTAACTCTCAGATTTTTGGCGGGAGACAGTACAATGTTTTCTTGTTTTTGGACAATTAAAACAAAATTGACGCATCATTGTGGTTTGTGCGTTCGCTGCAACGAAGTAGAGGGGCTTAGAGCGATAAACTGGCAGCCGAAAGTGACCCCCAATGGGCCGCCGCCATGTTGCACATTTTTAACCACTAGACACGTGACCTAATAGTTCTATGTCTAGATTTTAACGAAGTACCACGCACAAATAATTGCTTAGTGATTTTTAATAACAGTACCGACGAGATAAGTTATGTTTTGTTGCTTTTACAACAAAAACTCTGGCAGCTTCGCAATGCCTCCGCTAGATGCCGTCAGCTGCTGTGCTGTATTTTTTTTTATCGGAGCTAGACATTGATCTTTGGGGCTAATAGTATTGAAAAATAGTTTATCATGTTTTTTTTTTACAGCGACTGCAATACGAATCTTGGCTCAGTTTTACGTAAAAGCCTAAGTATTTGGTACGGTCATGCGTCTAGCGGTCAAAATTGTACAGCATGGCGGCAGCCAGGGGTGGGGGGTCACTTTTGCCTGGTGAATGGAATACCAGTTTATCGCTCTAAGCCCCTCTACCTAGTTGGTTTGATGGTTCATTTTGTCGCGCGATTCTTGGTTCCACGCGTGAAACAAACTGCAGAAACTTTGTCCGGCTGACGCGACGCAGGTTCCGGTACTCCGGATCCATGTCAAGAAGCTACCGTCAAAACTCGTGTAGCATGCCGCGATAGTTCTTGCACGTCCAATCAAGTTTTGACCGAGCAAGACCTTTCTTGTGGCTGTGGTGTACTCAAGTGTTGTGCACGAGTACGGAGTGTGTAAAGGCATCTCCAAACGCCCTCCGCGAGCCCAGAACTTTATCGCTTCTACGCCGAACCCTTCTCGAGCAGGACCACGCCTGTGTCACTGTCATGCAAAGCTAGTGGCGCTTTGCGCGAAGCCTATCACAGTGTTTTGTCTCTATCTGTACGTAACAGCGGCGTACGATTCTTTATCGCAGTAGCAAACGTCGATTTCTCTCTTGGACAACGGTGCCACGGTGCGATGTTGGAGTTTCACAGCACTGTGGGGTGGCGAACAGGTTCAATCTGTTCTCGCTCGCGTCTGGTCGTCGTTTCCGTTGTGTGGATGCGCTTGGGAGACGCACGAACCGTGGACATGTCATCACGTGATCCAGGCACGTAGCCAGGATTTTGTTTCGGGGGGGGGGGGGGCGCCCATGACAAAATGCTGTATGAGGGGGAGGGGGAGAGGAGGTCCCAGCAAAATGGAAGATTTCGGGGGGGGGGCCATGGGCCCCCCCTGGCTACGTGCCTGACGTGATCAATCCGTCCGCGGATCAGTCCGTCGTGTGAATCGGCCATTATTAGGAGAAGTTAATCGCCGAATGGCTTTCGCAGCTGTGCAGTGCAGCAGTGGCATTTGGAGGTGCTTCAAAAAATGTGGGTGCTATGAACTGCAGAACACCGCAATCCCACATCAATGATTGCTCGTCTTTATTTAAAAGGTTTGTTCAGACTTTTATAACTAGGCTTCGTGCACAATCTTTGTCATTTTTTCCATTTTTGGATACCAAGCATGCGCCCAAGTCGCAACAAGCACCCAACCCCTACTTTTGAAACATTTGAAATATAACCAAAGGACATATCAAGAGCTCAACTCAGCAACCTTCTGAACGCACCCGAGCTAACCGAGGTGTTCCTCTGCGTTGGTTTCTTCTACCAAAAGCTGGTGCAAGTCGGTGAGGCTTTCAGTGCGTGCATCGGTGCAAAGCGGTGATGTGTAAAGCAAGAGTGGTGGCACAAAACACGCTCGGTGAGAGTGGTACGGTTGCTTTAAGAATTCGGGCTCCGCCATACCCCTATGCTGCACTTTTGTCGTTCCGTCGAATCGAATAAGAGCCTGCTCTAAAACGTCACCGTACCGCTTTTCTGCTCTCGCACCTAACAAGTGCCCATCTCCAACTTTTGGGTGGGCGTTTGCTCGGCATTTGACGGCAATTTAAAAATTCACACAATTTGGACACTTTTCACCGTCTGACCAACTTCGAAATGAATGAGGTTGCACCGTACTCGCAGGCGCTGTACGTGGAAAGGGAGACCTGTAGCAGTGCGAACAAGTATGGTATATAGGAATACGACCAGCACAATTGCCGTCCAGTTTCTAAACTCGCCATGCACATTTAGACTCTGTGCAAATTTCCCACGACGGTCAAAGGGGCCGGACTTACCAGCTTGGTAGTCGTAGAGGGCACGAGCACGCAGGCCGGGACCGGAGGCTTCGGCGGCACCGGTGTCTGCAGGGTCTGTATGCGCTGCCTGCATGCCGTTTTCGCTGGCTGCCTCGGGGGCGCGGTCGCCCGTGCATGCTGGTGCCGAAACCGCCGCACGAGCAGCAGCAGGCTCTTCTGAAGTGACAGCACCACAGTTTCTTCAGTCAAGACGTGCGTCGGAGTTGTACACGACACAACTCCGACACAAAAGCCTTTACAAAATCCATCGCTACCCACCAAATGGTTCGACATCCACCGTCCCAGATACAAGTTGTGCTGAGCTAGCCAAATTTTTGGATGCATATATGCTGGTATGATACTTCAACGGCTCGTTGACGACACGCGTGAGGGTGAATCAATTTCAGCACGAAGAAACTAGTCTGTCCTTTCTCCAAATTCTAATTTTCGCTATAAGACTTCCTTACCAATACAGTCTACGCTCGTTATAACAGACCTTGATTTCGACCAAGGTTTCGGTCCGTTGTAAGGGGAGTATGTTGTATGCAGATATGAAGTTGAGTCAATGCTATGTAGAGGAAAACCAACCCAACTTCACAAATCGGTATGTTAGATCCAAATGTCTGTTGTAACCAGGTCTGTTGTAATGAGCTTAGACTGTACAGTCAAACCCGTTTATAACGAACAGCAGGAAACGCTACGATCAGTTCGATATAGCATAAATAATTTACAACGAACTTTCACGATGCGTTCGTTGTAAGGCGAGGAAATCTCTTTCTTTCTGATCTCTTCGGTTCTGCCTTGTAACAACGCGCTGGAATCTGTTTTTATTGAATGCGTGCAGATTTTGTGTTTTTTTTAGCTTACCTTTCTTTCTGAATCGCTTCTCTTCGTAGGGAACCACTTTCGGATGAGAAGTTTTTGTTTTTTCTGTGCGTGCGTGCACAGTGTCTTTTTAGCTCCCCCCCCCCTTTTCTCAATCGCTTCTCTTCGCTCAATTTTGTTCGCGGCTTGAGCTTTTAAAATTTTCTTTCTTTCCTACTTTTTTTTTTTGTTTTGAGGGGGGGGGGGGGGGGGGAGGAACCGGCTAAAAGACGATTGTTTGCGCGTTTTTGTAAGCCTTCAAGGGGGAAAAAGTTCCATATAGCCAATGTGATGTTCGTTATAAAATGTACTTTTTACATGCATTTTTATTTAAATTTTCCGCGAGTTCGATATTGACGGTAATTCGCTGTACGTGGGTTCGTTCTAAACGGGTTTCACTGTATGTACATCAGTTCATTTAAATTGTCATTAATTTCAAATCCTTAAAGCAGAATGGGCTCGTCGGGGCAACCTATTGACCTTTGTCCGGAAGTGCTCTTTTAGCCTCGACCGCAAGGAGCAAAAGCGACCAATAATCTCGAACCCAGTTTTCACGGGGAGGGGGTGCGTCGGCCTGCAGGCCCACAGTGTGCAGGCCTGCACCGCTGCTTCCCGCCGTAGGCTTCTTCGCTGGTGTGCCGACTGCCGTTTCGCCGGCATCGGTCCTGTTTACCGTGGTATGTGAGTATAGTGCCCGTAATGTGAGAGCCGTTTGTCCATACGCCACTTTGCCGCTGTTGGTTTCCATGTAGCCGAGCCAGAAAACATCTCGCGACGAGTTGACCGCGCCGCGAGTGACGAAGAAAAGCAAACATGGCGACGGTTTGTACGATTGCTTTGGTGGCTCCGGTGTTGCGTGTCTTCAACGTCCTCGTGAGAAGATTCCCTTGCCCTTCGAAGTTATTGCAAGCACCACGAGTGGCACGAAAGATGTGGAATCATCGTCTCAACTACAAATAAGCAGGCCTCCACGAGCAACGACGATGCCGAGCAGGCGCTCGGCACCGTTGTCGTCAGATGTTCTACAACGCCGAGGTATTTTCATTTATCATTTGGAATGGCTTCAAGAGTGGGAAATTAATCTATTTCGTGGATTGTTAACGCAGAGGTGAGTGCCCTCCGTTGCACTGCCGTTGTCGCGCAAAGTGCAGAGAAAACCGGGTGGCGATGGCGGCGGTGCTCTTTGATCGCTTTGATCTTGCGCCGCCGGGTTCATGGAGCCCGGAGTAAATGTACGTACGTGCGTCTGCTGGATCGGTGTTTTGGACTGCCTCAAAATTCTTTCTCACGCGCATTTTCCTTGTGAAGCTTAGTAGCTCATTACACCTCGTCGTCGACTGCGCTCATTTGACTACGACGCACGAGCCTGCGTGATGTGAATTTCACTGCCTATGATCTTTGGTGTGCTGTAACGAGGGCTAATAAAATATCACCGCTGACTTCTGAACAAACGAGTCGAAGTTTCGTCTGTTTTCATAACTGATCGCCTGTCACAATATTAATCAGTAGCGTTCCTAGACTCCGCCCTCACAGGCACCCTGCTTCGTTGCCCGATAGTAAGTGTCTCCTGGTACCTCGTAGAATTCCAGCTCCCTCTTCAAGTAAGTGCCATCCTTTAGAACTGGCAATTAATAGTTTCGAACCCAGACGCTCTAAGCCTGTGTGTGTGTGGGGGCGATAGACCGCGACCTTTCCCAGTACTAGCACGTTGCCGGCGTCGGTCTTGTTTACCGCCATGTAATGTATCAGAGCAATTCGTCGGGACGGCACTGTGCCGTTGTTGGTTGTACGAACAACCAGAGGAAATGCAGGGTTCTTTTGGACACCTACTGCCCGTCACACAATTGCCTAAGAAGCGAGTGCGGCTGCGACGTCTACGGCTTCCACAAGTTTCCGTCCCATGCAGCTTCTCGGCAAGGATGGACAGCTGCACTCAGAAGAAGAAACTTCACTCCGAGCAAGAACTCAAGAGTGAGTGCCAGTGTAGCAACAATTGTTTTCTATACGTACGTTTGGCGTGCGTTATGGATACAACAGTCGACAGGTCGTTTACGTCGTGTACGAACGCTAGCTACGAATGGTACCTTCGTTTCAGTTTCGGTTTCGGTCAGTCATTTTGGCTCGGGAGAGCCGCGCTGCCGCAGAAAAGCAAGTAGATCGCGAAGATCGGTCTCAAACGTGCCACGAATGTAATGTCGTATACAAGAAGCCAACAATCAAGCATTTGAAAGCTACAAGAAAGCGGTAGCGAAATATTTACTACGCAATGAACCCGGACTGAAATGCGGATGTCAAGGGTCAGCAGACACCGAGAACATCTAAGACAAGAGAGGTTTTCCCTTGTTTTCTTGATCGAGATGGGTTCTCGAATGTTCACAACATCTTCCCTGTTGACGAACGGGCCGCGGAGGCTTCTGGTGAAGACATCTTTCACGATGTGTCGGTGCATTCGGACAGCCTGCCGCATCCAGTCCCCCCTCCCTGCCTGCCAGTTCTTTCCGCGTGGTGGCGCGAGCGTAGATAAACATGGCGGCGCCCTGGAATCGGCGCGGACACTGGTCTATTGTTGCCGCATCTTTATTTCAAAGCGTCTCTTACTTCCATACCGAAATGTTTCCCCAAGAGCCTCGGAGTTGTGAAAGGCCTCCAAGGGGTTACGGGCGATCTATACTGCTCTTGTAAAGCTTCAGAAAGCCTCAACAAACCGCAATCGAATTGCTGCATCTCGTTCGTCTGACAGGCAAGCAGTATCAACCGAAAGTGTCCCACGAGTTCTGTTGCATGCCACACTATAAAGTCGCTGACAGAATGAGAAAGGCGACTCTTTCGAACGCTAGGCCTCCAGCATGCGCTCGTTGCCTTTGTACATGCTTTGAGTGCACGCACATGCTCCAGATTCGCAAGACGCCGTTATCGAAGGTAGGAAGGAAGAGCTGGAGGCGGGACCACCGAACCTCCTCCCCGTTGTTCTCATTCTGTTGGTACCTATAGGGCATTACCTTCCCAGCTCTGATCCTCGTGGTCCTGGGGTGGCTGCTGGCTCGGGGGCAGTGCATCCCTAAGAAGGTTGCGCGTGTACGTCAGCTCTGTGGGCGGCAATGTCGTCGACGGCCCGTGGTTGTTCTGCATCGCATCTGCCGCGGCACGTGCTGGGCTGGCTGCCGTCATCTCCAGCTGAGGCTGCCTTTCGGAGAGCTGCTCCGGCGGCTGCTGTAAATTCACCACTCCCCCAAGTTACATACTCTTCTCTCGAGACCCGAGGGCAAAAACGCGGGTCCTCGTGTTTTTTAATGTAAATTTAGTCGGGCTTTTGTCCAAGCCGATTGGTAGTACTACCGTAAAATACTGGGGGAGCGCCCAGCCCACTTTCACTGAAAACTGGGCTAATCTAGACATGGGCGCTTGTCCAGTCAAATCTGGCGCTTAACCCTTGAGTGCCATGCCTGAGCAAACGCAGGGCACACTCCCCGGCACACCCCTGCTGCGCCCGAGTGTACCCGTTTCGAGTTTTCAATTTATTCCCTGCTGCTTCCAACTTAAATCAAATTGACAAAACATTTTTTTTTTTTTTTTTGCTGGACAGTTTATTGAATTATATTTTTTGGTTGCGGTTTCGCCTTTTGACGCCAGGTGGAGTTTTGTGGAGGCAACTTCCTCCATATGCGTTTCCGAGTCAACATTGTTTTTGAATGGTGAACTCACATGCTTTAAGTTCGCGCACCTTGACCGATGCTGAAATCTAGGAACTGCTAATGAATTCATAATGTGATGACAGGGAAACTGAGTGTACTTGAGATACCGATGAAAGTGATGACGAGTCGTCACCACCTAAAAGGCAACTCAAAAAGAAAAGAACTCGACGACACTGGCCCCAACTGGACTGCAGGTGACTTTGTTCCCAATGTTCACTTCAATTTAGAAGTGAACTCTTTTCTGACTACAGGAAAGGTAGCAATTTTCAAAGGATCCATGCAAACACTTTTATTTTCCTAACTAATTTGCGCATGAAGCAATATGGCACATAAAAATGTGACCAATTAGTTGATCTTTCAGAAGAAACTGTGGTTAGTATAATGCACGAAAAAGATTTAAAAATTTTGTTTGAAAATACAATGTATGTGCAGAAGATGTACAAACGCCGACACTTCTACAGTTATTCAAATTAAATGACAAATAGAAGAAAAATTCAGAATATTCAAAATGTGTCCTACACCGACGGTTACTTCTGAAAGTTAGCGTACTCTAACTGACGTCTATTTTTGGTTCGTCGGAGAGTTAGCCTCCGTAAAATGTGCGCTTCTCAACGAAGGAATGCTTATTTATAGTGGTGAAACACAGATAGTACACCTCACATCCCCAGCAGAATTCTTTCTTAGAGTTCTACCTTTGTTTCGTCATAGCTTTGATTGCAGTTCCTTTATATTTAGCCTTTTTGTCCGCCTTGTTGGGAACATAAAATGAGCACGCCAGCTTAGGACAGCATTGGGAATTATAGTGGTGCTTACCAATAACCATCTGTTAAGCAATGCCTACAACATCATTTAAAGTGTCCCCAGTGCTCTTGAGGTCAAAAAAAACTTTCAGCCTTTCCTCTTTGGTGAAGAAGGAAGACTAGCGAAGCTGTACAATGGTGGGAATGAAGTAATGGCTGGCCACAAGTCGGCAAGCCAGAGTGGAAAGGCTGGAAAGGTTGCGCCATCTATGAGCGACTGGTGGCAACCAGACAACTGGTAAGCCAGTTGTCTGGTTGCTGCCACCGCTTATAGATGACAGTAGCTCTCCAGAGTTTCGTGCCATCATCTGTTTGCTGACGGACACGATACTGGGGAAACTAGCCCTTAACAGCTCCGCTGTAAAAATATGCTACAATACAGTTGAATTATGTAAATACTGATGATACAAAGACTGATGCAAGCAGGTAGCCGTGTTAGACAGGTGCCACCACCGTTCCCAAGAGTATTTTTGACAGCCCATTAGCTTGTGATAAAGCTCAAACCTACATTGAAATTGGAACTATAGTTCTTCGGCTATCCACGAGATTGTGGAACATAATTCTCCACACTAAATTTAATTTCTTGACTGTGCTTGGAAACCATCAATCACCGGTGATCGATGGCCTATGGGCGCGGTCAGGAAAGAGTTGAACTCTTGGAACGTAAAGCAACGTAATATGGTAAATAAATGTACATACTGAAGCACGCAACTGCATTCGTGCGTCCAGAATTTTTTTTTTTTTTCTGCAGCAAAAAAAATTTGGCAGAGGGTGCACGCTGGGACGAGAAAACCGGCACTTAGAGAGAAACTGCAGCGGATCTGTATTTAAAGGGACACTGACACCCCCAAAATATTGTTTTCATTTTTTGCCAGGCGCTTCATTATGGTGTCGGAGGACTACCCAATTAATATTTTGCAACAGAGTAGCATATTTTTTTAATAAAGCCAGAAGTCGCAACTGCTCGAAACCGAAACCGAAACCCGATGCGGAGGTCGGAGGAGTGGAGAGGAGAGAGTGGCGGAAGTCACGGCTACACCCAACCGTGCGCTTTTTTTTTCTTTTTTTTTCCCTTTTTGCGTAGCAGACGACATGCGGCGTTAGCGGGAACTGTTTGCGATTCTTTTGCAGTTATGTTTGTTCCGCTCGCTGTTCTGTACTCCAAGATGAGTTGTTTTGTACATTGAGGAGTTGGAGATGAGTAGTGAGTGCCCGTGGTTAATTTCCATGATCGGCTCCGAAAAGAATACACCCAAGATGTTGCGTGAAGAGCTGGCTCACATGTCCTGCGTCCGAAAAAAAAGTGGCATTGTGCGACAGAGTTTCCGAAAGATCAACGGGATCGGGACCAATGGCTGGCTGCAATTCTTGTAGAACATTTACGGGCACCTCGGAAAGCTGACGCTACCTGATTTATATGCTCCTTGCACTTTGTGGAAAGTGATTTCATCGAGTTCGCAGGTGTCAAAAAAGGAAATCCCATCCCCATTTAATTCAGCGACGTTTCGTCCACAACATTTGTTTGTTAATTTTTGTTTGTTTCTTCAGTGATAATTGTAAAAAGAAAAATGTAAACATCGAAAAATGTTTGAAAAAGAAAAAAAAAGTGCCATCATTGGGGATCGAACCCGGTCCTGCCGCGTGTGAAGCGGACGTCGTTCCCACTGAGCTACTGGGGGATCACGTGATAGGGGCATCTCTTTCCTTAGTAATACTTCAGCCAGCAAACTGTAAGTTGGAAAGTTTACTGCCGATTTTCCTCCAGCAAAAGCACTCCCGGGTCGAAGTCGGGAAGCACCACATATTGGCGACATTCGCACCTAGTAAAGAAATCGTACGCGTGCATATTCAACTCGAAGTAGACACGTCGTGCTTGAAGTTTGCGCGAGCGATGTCTTCAGCCACGAGAAGGAGCGACGGCTCGGCGACGTCTTCGTGCAAATCGGCTTGGTGGTCGGGCATGTCGTACGGGATGAATACCAATTCTTTTGATCAGTCCCAAATTTCTCTTTTAAAGGCAGACAGCATTCGCCGGTACCGCGAACGACAGTTCTGAATGAAGTAGAGGTCCCGCGCCCGTCGTCCGCTGCCATCGCCGTCCCCGCGAGACCCACGACGATACGCGAAACGACGCACGCACAGAATGCTTCCGGTTCTCTGTGGAACTTTTTTTCAATCAACGTATTTGCAGCTTTTTAGAAGTCACAAAAAATGGGTTTCATATTTTTTTCTATTTTTAATATTGAGTGTGTGCCTTCAGTGACCAACGACTTTCATTAAATTTGGTGGTCGCATCGATACCTTAGAAAACGGCCCGTGACCACGGAAAAGAGAGTGAGCGAGACTCGAACCGGCCAGCTCTTGATCGGCGGTTTTCGGGCAGAAAGAAACCGAATTTCGAGTCGCAAATTGTGTTTTGGGTAGTTGGGCTCTCATATGTCATGTACAACTAAAAACCTCGGCGAGCATAAACACCCTGTCAGTGTCCCTTTAAGGAAAAACACTTAAATCTTCTTCATATAGCCTCCAGAATTACAAATTTCGAGATTATTTTTCAATTTGGTGCACGGAGGCAGCAGAAAATCATTTTCAAATTACCGCTGAAGCCCTTCCTTCCCGGAGCCTGACGTCCTATTAGGACTTTTCAGAATCTCCGCTCTTGTGCATCTTCAGCACCTATTGAAGCTATGCACGCACACTCTCGCTATTTTCAGAAAGTTAAAATAAAGACGGCACGATTAGTGCCAATGCGGGGGAATATACCGTATTTACTCGAGTAATAGCCGTACTGTTTATGAAGAAAACTTGAGGGTTCGCTTTTCCGCGGAGCACGCAGATTGCCAATCACTGCGATCGACAGCATGATTCCAGCTGTTTACAGGACAGAGATAACGTCTTCGCGCGAAGATACCATCTGTGAAGGTTGCACTTGTATGGAGACTCGTGTTCTTGATCTAGTTATTCGTTATGTTATTTATGCACAACGAAATAATTGGCTGTATATGTGCTTTGCGGGAAAGTAGACACAAGGGCCTTGTGCATAAATAGTGCAGCTATTACTCGAGAAATTACGGTACCTGGCGAGTTTGCAATTGCACGCGCTGCCCCCCACACGAGCGACACGCGCTTGGCGGCCGAAAGATCCTTTTATGACGTGACAACTGGTCACGAGGTTTTTCGTGTTTTTTCGCATCTAGTTACATCTTTGGGGAAAACAAATGTGATATTCACGGGATAAAAATACTCTAGAATTCACCTCTAATCGTTTCTTTCAAGAACCTCTTCAGCTTCCCTTTAAAGGATTAATGTACAATTTGCAGAATTCCCAAGTTTGGGAAATGTTAATAGCGGGCACTTGAGCAAAGTGGGCACTTCTGCGGCATTTTATGGTACTCTTTTCACGACAGCATACCTATGGACAGGAGACGTCCCATCTCGCACCGAAACGAAAAAGGTACTCCCTCAAGAGAAACGAAAAGCGCACCAAACGGGATACTCAATATCTGAAATGCACAATATCTCAAAGCCGTACCCTTGTTACCGACAACCCAACGCCTTTTCCGGTTCCAAGGATACCGGTACACGATGGTCCAACGGATACAAAGATGGTATCGAAGCTGCATACATCATCTAACGCCATGCAGGTCCGCTGCCCAGATTGAGAGCCAGCCCTATGACAAACTCAATTTTCTGTTCAGCAGACCTTTAACAGTGTTATAACACCAAACAGTAATTCTACCAAAAAGTGGCTCGAAAAGTTTCTGATGAGCGATAGTGCAGCAACACAAACTGGTCATCCCTACAAGTGACACGCACAAAAGATGGGAGAATGTTTGCACCCAGAATGTGGTCGGTTGTGTACTTGCCTGAGAGGTGCCAGCGGCTTGGGGTTGCCGTTCCGAGTGTCCGGTGGTGCGATTCTGGACAGAGACCGCCTGCGAGGCGTACGTGCCCGTGTACGTGCTTGGCTCAAACATGGCCTTGGCGTTGAACGTGCGCTGCGCAATCAGAGCCTGTGCCTCCTGCGACGAGCAAGACGGGCAGAGATCGGGTTTCAGCTGAATTTAATGTAAACTTGCAGAAACAAAGTGGTTTCTGATGAAGCTTTGCCAACAACAGCGGCGCAATTATAGGTCGTCTGCTCTATTCGGCAATAGCAGAAGACTCCAAATGATCCACATGTGCTGTGGCTATACACATTTTGTGACAATAATGTTACTATTTTTAGGTAAGTTAGCTACGACACTTCCGGTTTGGTCGAAGTGTGCGCTATAAGGCAATACTGGCAATACAATAAGAAAACTATTTAACTTTTCGATAAACGAATGACATAGAACCGTTTATGAGTAGTTATGACATGATAAACAACCGTAATTGCAGAATTTTCAAACTTGACCGGAGTTGCCCTTTAAGCGAGTCGGAAGACATTGCCTCCGTGCTGACAAAACACATAGGGCGAAAGTTTCCGGCATGGATTCCACGAGATTTCAAGCCGGAAGTATGTCATGCGAAACTGTCTTGTAGGTAAACCCATTGTGCTGCAGAGTCACTCGTGCTACCAAATATAGTATTCCAGCTCTACTGATGCGCACCTCATTGCGCTGTGTCCTAAGGTGCTGGGACCGCCGCTTGCGGTCCTCTTCGTCCTGCATGTCTTCTTGCAGTTGCTGTTCCTGCGCAAAAGATTGTTTCCCGTAACCACACATGCCACAAACTTTTTGTGAACCTGAGGTTCGAAGATCGAACCAAGAAGTTAGAAAGGTATGAAAATGTTTCGAAATGCCGAACTTATTACATAAAATATTTGATGATTCTCAAACTTTCAAATTTTTGCGCAAAAAAAATTTCATTGGTTTCGAACTTTCAAATTTTTCGCGCTATGGAATTTAACATTTTTCGAACTGTAGAATTTCTCATGGAAAGAAATTAAACAATTTTCGAACCTGCAAAGTTCAAAACTTTGACGAACTATGAAATTCTGAACAACAAGAGTTTGACAATGTTTGAACCAAGTTAACCCTCATAGGTTTGAGGCAACAGATATAATTAACACAAGATAGTGGAATGAAAATTGCACCGGAGTTTTACTCAGCTGATCGTACCCCAAACGACTCGCTTTTAAAGCGCTGAATGATCACTTTGGGGTGGCCTCGGCCTCATACCTCTTTCTTTCGGCTTCTGCACAAAGATTTTCCCACGTACAACTCCTTAGTTTACCCTGACGTAACCTGTGGGCCAACAGATTCTTGCAGGCTAGAAATTCCACCCAAGTGCTTTGCTGGGGCGTCCCTCATAGAGCTCAGATTTCCTCGACTAAGCAACTGGTCGGGGAAAGGCGCAAAGCCGATGCGCTACAGCGAATGCGACATCGGCGCTTATTTCGTTATCATTAGTAACCGACTGCATTTTAAAGCAGCCCATATCTTCATTCATAGAAGAAGTTCTAGAAGCGGAAATATGGCTAGGCCGATGACAACCAGTCGTGACCTGATCAGCTGTATTTTCGGGGACCGGGAGGTCCCCTAATTTAGTCTGCTTGCGTTCTCCTCAACCTTGAGTAGTGTCGGATGCTGTGCTTGGTCTTCTCCCTCCACCTACGGGTCATTCCACCGAAAATATATGCCCAGAGCAACTAAAACGGAAGCCTGGATTGGATGCCTTTCTGGGCATGCATTTTTTGTTAAGTCAGGTTGTTTATGCCAGCATTGCATTTAGCAGATGTTTGATCGGATTGCTACTAGTTTGCAAAGAAGAAGGAAGTATGTTCACGTGACCGCCTCGGGGCTTTTCACTGAACCGTTCAACCAGTTCAGCTCGTGTTTCATAATTTACTACAAATAATGAGAAATACAGGTATGCCATCATTACCACAGCACTGAGAAGGAGTATAATTCACAGCATAAGAGAAACGGGCAACGTTTTCAGTGGAATTTGTAGTAAGTACACATTGCAATTGTTTTTAGATGAATCCATGACAACTTCATTTGAAACTACGGAATTTGATCCCCGTCCATGAAATTCAAAGACTTCAAACCTAAAATCGAAACTTTCAAACTTTTAGAGCATGTACCTCGAAAAAATTCAAAATTCTTGAATTTTGCGATTTTGAAACTTAAATAAATTTGAAATGTTCGGTTTTTCGTACTTGATTTGTCAAGAAGTTTTTAATCTTCTAACTCAGACTGTCAGAAATCTCTACATTTTCTAATTATACAACTTCGAACTTCAGCGGGGTTCTAAAGTTGCAAACTTTTCAAATCCAAATCTTAGAAAGGTTCGAAATTTTTTAAACCTTTCGATCTCACAAACTTGGGAGGTTCGCGGCATCCCTACCTATAACACAATGCCATGAACTTTCATCCCGAGTGCAGAGCACAAGGAATCTCACAAAATAGTCGCACCCGAACCAAGAGGACTCAACTGAAGAAAACTTTGCGTAGATAGAACAATACCATTGAAGCGGTTGGTTATCTGTTTTAAATAAATAAACGCTTATGCCCTTTGATACAAAGCTCATTTCGGAAAGGTAACATCTTGGACTTACCCAAAGCTTCTTGTTCACTTTATTGTGTGTCGAGTTCTGGGCATTCTTCTCGGCTTCTCGCATCTTGTCTATGGACAGAGAGCGCTCCTTGAACCATTCCTCGCGAGCCCTGGCATCCTTGAGCTGTGGAAAGAGGACACATTCCTCCAGATTCTTGCCTAATGCATTGTTCAAAGCCAACTTACCTCGCGCTCCTTCACTTCTTCGGCGAGCCTGTTCCTGGCTGCCTCGGCTTTGACCTTCTCTTCTTCAACGCGCCTCTTCTCTTCTTCCTGGGCAGTCCAAAACAATCAGCACTCAAATTTCCATAACAACCGTCACACTTTTGCAGGGAGGGGTTGCAGAATGGAAACCCACACAACGCACCTGCTCCTTCATCCAGAATCTTTCCCTCTCTGTAGAAGATATCTCCCTGGCAGGTTGGATTCGTTTGTAAACACTTCCCTGGAAAAGGCCATGGCGTCAACAGGGTGTCTAGCAAATTATTCTTTTGAAATTCCCTGACTTTTCCAGGTTTTCTCTGACAATTTCAGGTGAAATTCCCTGACCACTCTAGAGGCAGTTAAATATACAAGACCATTACAACACAAGGCATGGAGCATTGAGCAGAATGAGGATTATTTTGCACGGGCCCTAATCTAACTTGCATATTCCGAAATATTTGGGTTCGTCCAGTCCGGGTTAAACGAGCACTTTCTTGCCGCTGACATGGTCAGTGAAGAGGCCACCTCCGGAAACACTATGAAAACACGACGCTCAACCACACACATCAATAACCAAATGGCAACATGGCCAACAGATGCACTTTCGGATACTTTCGGCTTAAGGCTTGGATTGGATTGGAGTCTGCGACTTTCCCATTGGTTACTAAATCTAGTAGCTCTAACTGGATCTAGTTTAGTGTCGCGCTCTCAATCCAAACCAATCCACGGCTTCGACTGGATTTGTCAGTACTCTTTGCATCGGGTAGCACACTGTACATCGGGGGAGCAGAGCCCGCGCCTCACTCTAAGCAGTATTGCCTATATTTCTGCCCCCAGTCCTCCAGTCTTTGCTCAGGGCACTCGATGACCTTTCCGGCTCATTTTCCCTAACTGGGCTCGCTTTTTACAATTTCCTGACAATTCCCCTATTTTTCACGGTAATTAAAAATTTCCTGACTGACAATTCCCGGTTTTTCCGGTCGCTAGACACCCTGGTCAAGAGCGCAAAAGAAAACAAATTGAAATACAGGGCTGGGCTGGATACTATAAAAGTGCACCTTTGATACTGATACCCTTGAAAATTGTATTCTGGATGGCGGTTCAAGACATAGATATAAACTTGTTTCGAATACAAATATCCCATACTTAGGGTTCGGAGTTTTCGGTTTAAACCAATAAAAACAGATAAAAGTACGCCGAATCCATTTTCGGAAATTCGGTTTTAACCGAAAAGGTCAGTTTTTAGGTTCGGCATTTTCAATTTAAATTGATAAAAACCGATAAAAATAGGTCGAATCCATTTTCTAAAATTCAGTTTTAACCGGAAAAGGTCACTTTGACCCTTCCAGTCGTACCGCAGAGCCGTGGCGAAAAAGTGGAATGACAGTGTCTATCGAAACGTGTCCGAATGTATGGGATACACGGATGCCATCACGACGTTCTGGTTTAATGTGCACATCGTAGATCGGAACGTGAAGTCTGAAATGCCCCATGACTTCGCTATGTACGAGCCTGTTTTCAAACTCGTTGTAAGGAAGACTGACTTGATGCAAGCTCTGCATATTGTGTTGTGCTTCAAAACGTCGCACCGTGTCTCTTTTGGCGCTCACAATTGGTTGATTGGCCGATTTTGGCTCAGGCAGCGCTTCATCTCCTCAGGCTGCCAGTGTCCAGTGTTAGCGTTGAGAGGGCATTCTCGAAGCTCAGGGTCATATTAACAGGAAAGAAAGAGTGCGGATGAACGAGGTGAACCTGGGAAAATACATGTGTGTGTACTATACTAAGATCACGTAATCCTGATGCACAGAAGGCGAAGTTCCATGTTTTTTGGGCATAGGCTTCATATCTAACTTGTTTGTACTTCCGTTTTTTTTTTTTTCTTGTTTCTTTTACAGTTGCACACATTTGCCAAATAAAGTGTCCATTTCTTTTTCAATGTATCTGTGCCGTTATTCTTTGAGTGATCACAAATATCAGAGCTACAAGGATAATGTGATCCGGTGTCCGTTGGTGTTTATTTTATATTCACCGAAAAAAGCCGATAAACTTTTATGGGCATAAATATACGCCGAAAAAAAACCCGAAAACTGAATTTTTGAAATAAACGCCGAAAAAAGTATGCTCAATTTTGAAATAGAAACCGAAAACGCGGAACTCTACCCATACTCCGTCTTAGATACACCAGAGAAATCAGATCCCAAATTTTTTGGAAAACCAGGGTTAACAAATATAACGTCAAATTACTAGCCTCCACCATGCTCATTCGTCCTAGGTTAGAATACTGCAAATGGACACGCAGAGGCGGCAATACCTTGAACCCGAGACTGCTCGAGTTACTTTTTATCTTCTTGCTTTTGCCACGGCTAAAGTACTCATTTACTCATCTTTATTTTCGCAATCCGTTTACGCTGCAACTGAATAAGCAAGGTCTCTGCTGAACAAGGCTGGAAGAAAATGTAACTCCGAAATCAGAGGCACATTTCTAAGAAAATTGTGTATCTTCAAACTGATGCTTCAAAAATGTACCTTCGATATCGATACTCTGATACACGTTTTTTCCAGGCAAGCGATAGCAGACACACAACTTTATCTAAAGATGCTAGCAAAGGTGCACATATCTTTGACACTGCCCAGCCCTGCTACAATGTTTCATGTGGAAGTGAGAGGAGGTCTACTATGGGTTTTGTGCTCTCCGTAGGGTCTGAACGTTGCTTGAAGTTGAACGTCGACGCAGTGCACTTGGACACCTTGTCCAAAATCAGTGCAGGCTCAACGTCGTCTTCTGTCCTTGCAGTAATGGTGATGTGGGAGCCCTGCAAGCAAGAGACACTGGTTTTGGAACAGGTAAAATGACAATCAACACACATCCAGGAGAACTCTTTTACCTCGAGAACTCTTGAACCCTACAGGCTACCAGTTCAGAAACAGCGGGGGTGTCCAAGTGGGAGGTTTCGCATTTTCTGTGCAATGCCCCTTAAACCCATCGGGCCCCCAAAAGACCACGTCCCTAATATTAGTTAAGGCAACGCCAGCATTTTTAACAATGGGGCATTGACGTGCGTGCAAGAGTCAGCAGCGCCAGCTACTATTGAAGTAGGGTTACAGCGCAAGTACCACTACAACTCTAGTGCTACTTGCCAGTAAAAAAAAATACCCACATGAGGGACAAGGCTTTTTCCTACAATATCTGCCACCAAGTTGGGACAGGCATCAATTCTATGTACCTTGAAGAAACGGTCAATGTCCATGAAATGGTTAGCACAGCAGCCTTTCTTGACTAAAGGTGCTCCCTCACCTTGCTGAAAGAAAGGACAGGAGACAAGCTTAAACAATAAGAAACTAAGCATTGGCAGCAAAAACCTGTAGTGAAGATATCAGGTATGCTCAGTTTCGTGAAGCACCACAGAGGTGTCACTCTGACTATGTCAAACTCCTTTACTGATCTGCCAACACTTGGCACATCCTGTGACGGACACAATGGAAGGAGGGTACAGCAACTCATGGTGCCGAAACACCGGCGCTCCCATTGCAAGTTAACAAACATGCACCAGACCACTTTTACACCGCACACGGTTGCTTACTTAAGAATGGTAGTACGAAGATTGACTATTAGGGTATGAGGCACGAAGTTCCCGGTCACAACTTAAATACCTAAACATGACAAACAGCATTGTCTGTCAATCTGCTTGACAAGCAAACACCGTCCATGTGTGTGAACTCTTTAAAATGTTTTGGTCACGAAAACGGTAAGCTGAAACAAAATTATCGAGAGCACAGCTCCTGTGCTCTCGATAATTTAGTTTTCGAGGTACGAATTTTAATGATCTTTTTAAGGAGTAATGTTTTTTTTCTTTTACATGGGCAAAGCTCATTACACAGCTTTTTTTTTTTATTCCCTTTCGCACCTCTAATACTAACGTCTTCAGGAATTCTGATACTAAGCGAAACTACCTTCACGTTTAGTGGTTATGAGAAACCCACGCGATCAGAACCAGCAGTGCCACCGCACCCGGCCCGACACTTACCCAGTTGATGAGAATGAACTTGGAAAGGCTCGTGTTGGGGTCTTCAACTTTGCAGAACGCGTACATTATTTTCCCGCAGTTAAGCTCCTCGACTAGCTCCTCTAGGCCACCATCTACGAACAAGAAGCAGACAGAACAAAATTCCTTCCGTTCAACACACGTGCTCTGCTTCGAGGCACAGCTGACAGTCGATGCAAACCGCACCAGTTCGGCGAATGACCTCACCTCCAGTGGATACCACGCAGAGGTCGTACGACTGTTTATCGTACCCGAACAGTGCCCTGCGTACATACAATGGTCATGAAAGGGATTCTGAGATGAAGACAATAAGTTGCCCGGCAATCGCGCCGACACCAATCATCACCGGCTACAAAACGTCCGAGCTCAGGAAAGGTCACTCGACCACACGGCCGAGTCGCACAGTAGCTCAACTTAAGGATGCACCAAGTAGAACCGGTTGGTTCCCTACACCGCATGCTTACGAGCTGGTTGACTCTGAACCCTTCAAACGAGAAAACAAGAGCTGGGTACCACCGCTGGTGCCAGATGGCATTCTCTCTTATCTCAATCGCCCCCACTGCGCTTAGTGACACGGGCGTATAGCAATTTTACCCACAATCCAATGACCGCGACCATGCACCCGCTATAAGCGAACAACTTGGGTTACCAATTCGTGCTCGTTTTATCGTCCACGACGTCTTTCCAAGCGCCGAGCAGCGCATCTTGTGGCTCACCAAGTTGACAGCCATGTTTGCAAACAGAACGAACAGAACCTGTGCCGGTTCTGCAAGCCTCGCACCACGCCGCGTAAAAGGCGCGTTACTAGGCGAGTTTGAAGTAAATTTACGTTAGTCTTAAACGTTGCTAGTGTAATCATTTATACGTTTGTGTAAAACAGGCATTGTTTTTATATTATATTTTGTTTATTTTCTTAACGGTCGTGCGCTGATTATTTTTCTTCTAAACAAATCCAAGAAACGCTGTAGAGATGGCGCTGACAACGTGACGTTCCTGACGTCTACGGCAAATTCAGCGATCCTACATCATACTCGCTTTTGACAAGTGACTCTGGAGTGCGCGAGTGAAAACTATCTTGGTGAGTTTCTCTGCGTCATTTTTTTCCTGGCACCTTCCGATCATTCTGTCGCGTCCCTCGCACCTGAATGCTTCGCGCATTTATTGTGACGCGTAGTTGAGGAATTTCTTCTATTGTGGTCCCGTCACCTGCGATGAATGAGAGCCGCCGTTCTCTATCCCTTTGTTGTCTAATTGTCAGCTGACTTTGGTGATGCGACTCGAGATCCGGTGAAACGCGCCTTAAATGTTTGTATTTTTCAGAATTTTGTTTTTTTAAGTACCGTTATTCTTGAGCGACCCGCCAGTCGACGCACTGCTGTTTTCCCAATGGCGTTTTGGGAATACCAAATTTAAAACGCTGAATTCACCCGCTCGTGCGCTTCGTTTGTCGCTGTGTTTGTATGCGCCAATCAACGTCGCGTGCTGCGAATCTCGGGAGGTTCTTTGAGTCTGGAAATCCTCCGAGGCCGACAGGAACGCATCTTCGTCTGCATAAAAGTGGCAGGTTCGCGCGGGAGAGAAGCGTGCCAGATCCGTTTTCTCCGCGAATCGCTCGTCGGATGTGGGAATTTCGGCTCGGTTACGCGCTGATCGAACCAGCAAACATCGGGCTTCGGTCGGCGATGACGAGCGATTACGTCAGTTGTCCACCGTGTAACTTTCTGCGCCTTTGAAATTCTGACGAGCATACCTATATTGATCAGCTGTTTTCGTTGCAAACACGTGACGGCGGTTTCTGGGAAGCACGCGCGTCTGTTGTCAGCAGGCGATCGAATGCAGACGACGCCCGCGGTGGTTGTCTCGTTCCTGTTTTTATTCGTGGTTTTAGCACTTTTGTTGCGGTGCTGCTACTACCTTCCATGCCGTTGTTGTGTTTTTATCTCCTGCAAAGCAGCAGAAATACAGCTCCGAGCAACAAGCTAGCCTCGAGAACGATAAACCCGAGTTCCCTTTTCTTCGCCCCTGCGTTTATTTCGGTACCGTTGTTATCTTCTCTGAAGCTGCGATTTCCGTGTCGCTATCGAGGGCTCGCAAAACAAACAGAAAGGGCACAAAACACAAAAAGTGTACTAGTTTTTTTTTTTCTTGCTTTTAAATGGCTGCAAAGAGTTCAACTGCGCGTCAACAGCAGCGAGAGAGAGAAAGGGAGAGGGAATATAAATAGTATATACGACGTCCAGCAGTTGGTGGTCTTATCTGAGCGCCGAGTATTTTTTATACTCCTGACAATCTGCTGTACAAAAATAAAATTAAAAAACGACAACAATCCCAGCAAATTGTAGTAGATAAGGGAGACATGTAACGCCTGTGACCCGTGTCAACACCTGATTCCGCCCGTCTTGCGTTCGTCGTAGTTGAGTTTTTGTAAGGGTTGCGCGTGGTCTGCATCTGCTCGTGTGTGTGTGTCTGTGTTCTGTCATCGTAAATCAAATTAAACTTAATGTCCCCCCCCCCAAAAAAAAAAAAAAAAAAAGCTTATTCGTGTTTGCGTAAGTTCGACGTGCCACAACCTCACGACGTTTGCGGGAGCAAACGTCGTGTTTACAGATGTCACCTATAGTGACTCCACGTCTAAAATACCCACGCAAAAAAAAAAAAAAAGAAAAAAGAGGAAAATCTGATTTATATTGGCGTAATTTAGCCATAGCGATTACGTAAGCATGTTTTGTTTACAAACGCTAGGGAAGAATGAGCAGATATTTCCGCGCTTCTTTCCTCGCCCCGTCCTTTGTTTTCCCCAGTGCGCGCTCCGCTGGCGTTTTTGGCGTTGAAGAATCAACGACCTCTGACGACATCCGGGGTTCTGTGCTGTTGCTCCTTTCTCCGGAAAAGGGGCAGTTAGGAGGGTGGTATATTTGGCATCGGGTCGATTACCGGGTACAGGAACGGGCGAACGCGAGCGGTAGTTTTCTGCCGCTTGACGTGTAGGATTCGTGAACAGCGCGCGCGCATCGCTGTAGCGGTCGCTGCTTTTTTGTTTGCGGCTTTTGTTCGGTATTTTTCGCGAGGGCCGTTTTCTCCTCACAACACGCGGGCAGTGCGGTGAAGAGCGAAGACAGCCGGCGCTTGGCTTGGCGGCGGCTGCATGAAGTTGTTTCTCTATCTCTATCTTTCTCCTTCCCTCATCTGCTTGCGCTCGGTATTCCTTTGTTTTAAAAAAAAGATTGTAAACAAGATAGGATTATTTCCTATCATTAAACTCACAAAAGAGGTTTTAGTCACGACGTCTTTGATGTCCCAGAGAACTCTCGAAAGGATTGAAATGTCGGTGAAACGTTTGACCACCAATTCTCCGGGTGAACACCAAAATAACGAAGAAGCACGAGACCTGTTAAAATGTTTCGAATATTCTTGTCAACCAACTTGTCTCCTCCAAGACGTTAAACTGGTTAAATTGTACAGCCGAAGGCCCTCATTAAATCTCCAACTTTGTTGTCCGTGTAGCATTTATGCTTTCTGGCACTGGTGACATAAGCAAGCTCGACAGTTACGAAAGGATTGGTGACCTCGTGAAATTAGATACGTTGCACAACAGGAGAACGATCCGTGGATTGATGTTTCTCTATAAGATAGTAAATGTAAGTGGAATAATTCTTTCACCAGCGCTACTGAATCACGTCTACTTTCGCGTTCCTCGTAGGTCTACTATACTTTATTCTTTGTTTTATCCTTCTGATTTATATCACGCAGCACCCATAACACGCCTTCCAGTATAATCATCTAGAACAGACTTGTCGGAATGTTAGCCTAGATATTTTTTTATAAAGAGAGCAAATGTAGTAATTGTGTTGCTACCAGTTTTGACCCAACTTTCCTTTTTTTTTTTCTGCTTTCTTTTATCGTGTCGGAACAATTTGATTACTATCTGACATTGATAAGTGCACAACTAAGGAGGCGGCAAGCTGTTTGTAAATCACTAAAGAAAAAAAAAAAGACGGAGCGATTGGAAGTTGTTTGGGACGCAAACGGCGGTTCATGCTTGTAAGCAGTAAAAGGGTCTAGTGGCGCATCGCTGATAACTTGAGATAACTTGGGCACCTTATCACCCGGGCAAACGATGCTGAGTCACTGAGCTGTGAACGTATGCGCACGAGATCGAACTGTGTCGCCACCGTGCGGCCGAAATTGGAAACATGCGAAAGCGAGGATACCGCCGTGCGTCGTCTGCTACAGGCGCACGTTAGGAAGCATGGATCTGGGCGACGCAAGCCCGTTTGCGGCTCAGCTGGGCCCTCCTTATGAAATGCTTGTTTTTCTGTTTCGTTTCTTCTTACTGAAAGTTATGTTCTGTCGTTTCACACGCGTGTAAATTCAGCAAAGCGATTAATATTAAGTCGTATGCTCTATAATTTTAGTGTTGTGGTTTGTAGAACCGCTGGTCCCAGATATTTATTTATTTATTTACAAATACCCTCAGGGCCCCGAGGGGCATTACAGAGGGGAGTAGTGGATTAGTGCGAGGCGAAACTTGGTGTTATCTGTGATGGTGACGATGTTATCGGGAAGGCCATGTCCATAATAGTTTCGGGTAGAAGTGAATGCTGGCGGGCTGTAGATTTGGTCTTGGGTCGGGCAATCTTGCATGTGTGTTCCAGTCTTCAAGGAACATAGTTGGGTGGGCTAAGGAGAGACGGATTTAAGAGGGAGAGTAATGCACTTTATGCAGGAGGCAAAGCCTGGAAATTTTGCGACGCAGAGAAGGTCAGGGAGGGTTAATTGAGATTTCATTTCAGTGGCACTGGAGAAACGGGAGTAATCGGAAAGAATGAAACGAGCTGTGCGGTTTTGGACTGTTTCTATTACATTGGTGAGAAATGAATGGTGGGGATGCCAGATGGGTGAGGCGTATTCAAGTTCAGGGCGAACGAGAGTCATATAGAGAAGTCTTTTGAGGTTAGAAGGAGCGGACTTGAAATTACGCCGAATATAACCAAGAGAGCGATTAGCTGAGGATCTTATCGACATGGACATTCCAGGACAAATTAGTAGTTAAATAAACACCTAAATATTTATATTTATAAACACCTAAATATTTATACACATATTTGTGTTATCTCGCCACAATCTCTAGCTTTCATAAAACATTGAATGTTGATTCGGTTGATTGAAAAAATACCAGACTAATCGCACCCTTTAATAGGAGTATTCACTGGGCGTCATAGGTGAGCTCGCTGCTGCTTTTACCACAGGCGAAGAGAGAGGAAGGTTGTACGAAATTTGAGTGGCAAGTTAATCTTCTATAATCTTCTAGAGGAGAATAGCGACGTTTGAAGAACCTGGGACCTACAGGAGAGTCCCGGTGATAAGTTCGCCTTCCCTTTCACGTTGCCCGAGGCTGACGGGAAACTCTTCCGGCATGCGCTGTAAGCAGTTACCCATAGTAATCATGAAACTATGACTTCATTATTCTTGTTAGCTTTCTTTGCTATGTCATAAATTGCATATTGCAGTCCAATTTTAAACTTCACGCTGTGACGCCTTCAGAAATGTAAACACAGGAAGCCGTTTAAAGAAAAGTAATTTTTAAGCTATTATTTAGACAGTATAATCACCCTCAATGACAATTACAAGTAGCTATTCTGAAGTGATTTACCGTGCAAGCCTGTGTCCTAAAAAAATAAAGACGTCAAACATATTAAAGTAGGCATTTTGTTTTTACTTTCATTTTCCTGACATTCTCCCGCACAAACTTCCAATTAAACGGCAAAACAATATCGCCATTAAAGCGTTATTTGAATATTCTGAAGGTTAATTGATGAACTGCCCAGTCCCGATATACGTTAGGTTAGGGCGAAGGGTTATCGGAAACTCTTGGGAGAGTCTCTAGCCCTCGTCAGGAAAAGAGTGTCGCTGCGGCCGATGCCGTCTGTGTCGTGATGTGGGTAGTTTGTTGGAGTGTCAGTGTTTACTACGTTTGAATGAAGAATATTTGGCCGGAAATTTATAATATTATCCTCTTGACATCTGTGGCCCTCTCTGAGAAAATTGAAGCGGCTGAACCCACACCACTGAGAAGAGAATCTAATAACACGCACGCTGCTGCGTCGCTCGGTTACAATCGTTTATTACACTCGCGGCAGATATACTTGAAGGTTTGTTTCACTTGTTTCAGTTGTCCTGCCAACGAACAGTTTGCGGATCGTAAACAGAAGACGCACTCTCTCCTCATCGCAATGTAGTAGAATTGTTCTGACCCTAAAAACCTACCCACACCATGTCGCAGGAAAGGGAAACATTGGCGGCAGCGGAACTTTTTTGCTTATAGCAACAATATCACGGTAATTTCCAATACAACACTAACTTTTCTCAATACGAAATTATTATGTTGCTGCAAAAGCTAAAAGTAACGAAACATAAATGCGTAGAACATGCGATTCCACAACCCCACAGTAGCAGCATTATGTAAGCATCCGGGTTGGAATTCCTAGTTTTGTTGAATTCCCACGCTGGTGAACCGATATATCTCTTTTTAAATACACAAATATTTACCACAAATAGTGCTGTTCACCCGGAAACAGGCATCCGTCGTAGTGATCCATGCTTCCCAACGTCTGCCTAGAGCAGACGACGCATCCACAGAAGCGATTATTTAAATTTAGGCCGTACGCTGCCCAAGCAGCACAAATGTCCTGTAAACGTCCACAGGACATCCTAAAGACGTTCACAGGACGAAGTCTGCTACTAGGGTGGTAACACGATCTTCACTGAAGCACCGAACAGTACCGCACCTTTTTCTAATAAAATCGTTTTCCCACCGATACTATGCGCCAAATAAACGCAAGAATCTACACCGCCCCGTTTGCGAACGTGGAAAGCCTACGGGGCGGCCTTGCTCCTATCCCCGCTTTAATGATGATGATAGCGCAACAGTTGCGCCACCTCTAGGTCGATCTCGAGGACAACAGGCGTTCCACAGCCCAGCAGACAAAGTTGGCAGCGCGCAGAAGGCGATTTTTGGAAAGGTCTATAGTCGGTGACAGGTTAAAACAGGGGTCGGCAACCGGCGACTCGCGAGGCCATATTATACAGCCCCTGGCACACTACTAAGCCCGCCCTTCCCCTCCGCCCCCCCCCCCCCACACACACACACATACACATACTCTCCAGGGCTAATGGCGCAAGAAATATGGTTGGTTACAAACCTTGTGCAATCTGACGTATTCTGAAACATCACGCCAGGGAGTTAGTTTTCTGTGCATGTTTGTTGTAATGTTCTCCTCAGTTGTTGTGCACCAAAGTGATGCATTGAGAAGCAATGATTAAGGTCATCGTATTCAGCATAATTTCAACAATTTCCGTCAGACGCAGAGGCTTAAGTTACGATGGAGATTCTTGCCGAGCGACTGGTCAGAATTTAAGCATAAATCTCGTAGGCCATCATTACAAGGACGGCTTTTAGTTTGTCTCGGTCTTTGGATGTTGGAATGGAAACTGTGTTCCCTTGAAAATAACGGAGGAAGAACCTGGGTCCCAAGAGCCGCGCAAGATACAGCGTCTGCCTCCTCTCAGCATTCGTTCTGCTGAAGTAGAAAGGGGTAGGAGGAGCTTCTCTCGAACTCCTAACCTGTCACTGACTGTAGTAAAGACAGGTACGGCGAAAATCAGCTCAGACACTCGTGTTAGGTTTCTGGCCCGGGATACATATACACCGATATCTCGTCAATATGGGGGCCTCTGTTCCCCCCAAAAAGCGCCCCATAATGTGAGTTGTCCATACTAATGAGACCAAAATGCATGCATTTGTCCATTTCGTTCCCGAAGATGTTGTCTATATAGCGGGGTACCCGTATTAACGATCTCCGTATGTGAACGAGGCATGACGTACCAACGATTTGGTGGGTTTCGAGTGTTTTCCTGTTCCACCTTGCGCCACGATCTTTCCTCTCTCCGTGGGTCGCAGTGATTTGCTCTCTCTCTGCACTTTTGGGATGAAATTAATGCTCGAGTATATTTTACGAGCTACAAGGAAATGGCAAATCTGTGCAGGGTGATTCGTTTTCGTGTGTGATTCGCTTCACCACGAGTGGCGATTACTTCTGTACGCCAGGTTTCATCAATTTGTAGTCATACAGGAGACAGAAATTAAATCCGATCATAATTTTTCCTAAAAACCTGATCTTTTTTTATGGAAAACCAAAAAATCGTCACTTGTCCCCCCCCCCCCCCGCCCTTTCCCCTTTCTTCCTCCCTGAAGTGTAGGTTTCGGCAAATGTATATCACGGTTACAATCTCTAGCTTTCGTCCCTTTCAACCAGTCTGGCAACAGCGAAAATCCGCTGAACGAGTCAAACAACATTGGGCGGCTGACGCCATGGTGAAGGGCTCCGTCGCGGTCGGTACAGTTGTTTACAGTGTGGCGTTCTTGCGTTTCCTCGATCCCTTCGCCTCTGTATGGCTGCAGGTAGCGATTTCCCTGTCACGGGTTGGGTAAACGACATTTCCTCACTCCCAGCCGTTAAAGATGACGAAGTGCATCGCTTCTACAAGAGCCGATCGGAGTAAGAGCGCTCCTTCGACAGAAGCTACAACTTCCTCGTTGAGGGGCGGCTATTCATCTTTGTAGTTCTCCGTGGTTTGTGGGAACCTATGAAATGAAATCTGCGAATACAAAATTAAGTGCTATTAAAATGCAAGTACCGCTCTGGCTGAGCTGGGCGATTTGAGCGGGATAACGCGACATTTAGGTTTTGATGACTTCCAGCATTTTAAGGGCCAGAAGTCTGCTCGACCCTACCAAATTTCTACACTGCCCATTTCTTCGTGTTCAAATACGTAGACCCACATGAGCCATCGCTAGTACACGGCCATCACGGTTTCATGTACGACAAAGATAGTGTACAATAAATAATACAAAAAACAAGTAAAACCTTAAGTTGCTGTACAGGGTGTTTCAAAATAAAATTTCGACTCTAAAATCGCCTGCAAAAATCAGGCTTCAGTTCAGGTATATTCAGTTCAAGTATATTTTTGTTTTGTTTTTTCTTCCAAAGTTTGGCATTAATCACGTGACGTCAAGCCCAATTCTTCCCCCCAATCCAACGGTCTTGCCAAAAAAAAAAAAAAAAAATGCGACGACGCGGGAAATGATTTTTACCGTGGGTCTTTTGAATTACCGATCAATGCCTTTGCTAGGTGGACAGTCTCCGGGGGAATTACTGTGTGGAAGAAAGCTGCGAACACAACTTCCAGATTTTTCATCTCGTCCAGGTGGGATCAAGAAGCAGAACGAGAACTCTGGGCGTCGCTGAGGGATCACAAAAACGGTGATGTGCTCCATGTACGGGGTAAAGGTGGCTGGTTTGGAAAGGCGGGAGCCAGGGAGTATTGTGGGCCACGCTTTACAACGTACGGACAGAAGACAACCATTCTTTGTAACCGCCACCATTTGTCGAAAACGCCCGAGTCATTCGGCAACCTGGAGGATGACGCCACCCCATCGCACCAATTCCCAAGTTTGCAAGGCATGTCGCAGCTTACTCCAAGTTACTCTAACTGCCAGCTCAGGGACGCCAGAAGGTGGGGGGCAAGAGGGAGGGGGGTATGACGTCAGGCTCTCGTATTGCCTAAATATGTAGATTTCTAGAACATCAATGCACAAATGTTTGCTGAAAATGTATTCGGTACAGTACCTTGTTAATGATATACAGTATCTAGCAATTAGAAGCACTGCGTCAGGAAATCATTTTCGCCCGCAGAAAATAGAAATCTCCGCACACGACGTAGTGAAAGGAACAAAAACTAACTCGCTGTGATATTGTTCTCGAACGAAACTGAGGTTGTAATATCTAGGGTGCCTTCATGTGCGCTTTGTTATGCGCACATGAAGACACCCTGGTAATATATGTGTCTCGTTTAATAATAATAATAATAATAATAAAAAAATAAAAAAACATGAACAATAGAAAAAGACGACAAAACGGAATTTGGGTTTCAAATACTTTTGGTAGTATTTTTGTATCTTACAATCACATTTCATCTCAGAGTATTTGATACTCTGTCTTAGTTACATTTCTCACTATCGTGCACTCAGTATCTCAAACACATTTTGCAACCTTGGGAAAAAAATTTCGCCAAGCGACGGAACACAACAGAAAACAAGGCACGATCAAAACGCAGTCTCCAAACGCTAACAAACGATCAAATGGATAGCTTCAAGTATGCCCGCCTTTATGTGTCCTGGTGACGCATACGTGCTGGTGACGTCATCCGGATTTTACACTCCGACCCCATATTTTTTTCTGTAGTAAGTAGGAACCACTCTACTGCAGAAGATTGTGGCGCCAACGCTCGGTACGATCAGAATGAACCATTTTCGGAAATGGCCGTTTCAGGGGTTCCAGTATGAAAATGCGTGAACACGTTTTCATGCGATCGCAGGCACTCCTTCGGCCATACAAGCTAGACCCTGCTGGATTTATTGAGCTGGTCGCCTAGACTGGGCGTCCCCAAATTCAAAAGCGCTTCTTCTCCTTCCGAATGTGCGCATTGTTTCACCCTCAGAATCCTCCGAAACCAGTTTTTCGCTAGGTGTCACTTATGCGATGAGCTAGTCCTGGTGAATCCTGATTTTGGAATATCGACCATCTTGATCTCAGTTCGTCAAGAATAGTTTGAAATGGCGGAGAAGGGAGCAACGAAGAAGGTTTGGAAGTGGTGTTGTGGACACTTTCCTGGGTTTCCTGTGTTTCCCTCTTGAACTTTTTTTTTTATGGCAGTTTGGAATGTACAGGCGCCCCTCGCTTTTGACTGGGGGGACAAAGTGTTCGCTCTTGGTTGTCAATCAGCGACAGAGGCTACTTTCCCCGAGTCGATGTTTCTCCTGCGCGTGCACGTACCGACGTTATTAGATTAACTCAGTTACGGAACTGTTCATAGACGCTGCATGCACGAACAGTACCCCCCTCACTCACCACGACTCGCCCGGAGTCGCTCGACGCGCCGCCGGACGGCTGCTTTGGTAACTGAATCGGGATACGTTCGTTTCAACGTTACTAGAAACGTAAAAACTAACGAAAAAAACTCTTTTTGTTGTAACTTTTATTGGAGATTAGTACAAAATGGGGGCGCGTGATGTTTTCTACAATTTTTAGTTTTCAAGGTTTTGGAGCACAATTAATATTGTTTTTATTCAACCATGCCTCAGCGGGGATTTCAGGTAGCGCGTCCCGACCTAGGCGCATTTTAACTTCGGGGGTGTCTCGCGGCGCGTCCGCTCGGGAGACGGGGGTGGCACCCTGTAACCCGATTGAAGCCAAAAATAGATGTCACGTGCAGTTCCTCGAGTGACCGCTGCGGGAGAAATGGCGGCGCTGTGATCGCCATTTGGCGCTTCAGCTGTGCTCTTTGGAATGCACAGTTATAAAATAAAAATATAGATGGCGCTTCGATCGACTCCAGGCGGATTGAAGTGAGTGAGGGGGGTACCCCCTCCGCGAGAGTTCCACAACTGAGGTAATCTAATAACGTTGGCACGTACGTGTATCCTTCACTCGCGTTCTCATCGACAAGACTTGCTGCCTGATCAACTTCGAATATGCAGTGCCGGGCTACATGTCAAGATCTCCGAATCGCGGCGGAGCATATTACGAACTTTTTGCGGAATGCGTCATGAGTCCAGCTTGCCGTCGAACTAAAGCACGGCAGGTAACATGTCTACAATACATGAGTTCCGTTTGTTCCTAAAATATTTAGACATGCATTATGTTGCATATCCCGAATAATTTCAGAGTAGACTTCAATTACAGCAGCTAAGGCGCTTCTTGAAGGTCATAAAGATCACAGCAAAATCTGATTTTCAGAAAAGTCAATAAAAATAGAGCACCCATTTCTGACTTTTTATTCCTATATTACCAGCTTGCAAAACGTATCAATTATCTTCGAATGTAATTCAATTACTTTTTCAAAGTATTTGTACTCTACTCAAGATAGTTCATACTAAGAGTAACTTAAATACTATTCTAAATACATTTTCAAATTAGTATTTACGCTCTTATCTTCAATACTTTTAACGCGATAGCGTTTAAGAGCTCGTGTCGCAGAAAATTCGGTGTCGGCGTCGGTGGGACAAAAAAATCCCATAATGCAATCCGCGCAGCCACGTGTGACGTCACACGTGGCTCTGCGCGTTGCATTATGGGATTTACCGGCTAAACTTGACGGGAAAATTTTCCCGCCAAATTTAGCAGAAATTCCCCGCCAAATCTAGCGGAAAATTTTTCCACCCAATTTAGCGGGTCAATAGAGTCATGACGTCACAGCCACGTGTGACGTCGCGTGACGCTACCGACTGGACCACGCACACAGGCTTGCACGGCTCGGCGACTAGCACGCGTATATATGAGAAGGCTTTGCGAACGGGACCCGACAACGCTATCACGTTCCACTCTTCAAGGCGAAGCTTCAGATTGCCCCAATTTTTTGTTGAGTATTTGGCACAACACTGAGTTGAACGGATTCTCGTAGCTGCGAGTGCCATCGTTCTGGATGGGACACCGTTCTTTTTTTGAATGGGCCATCGTCGTGGGCCACGCGCCAAAAGAGCGAGGATATATAAACTATTATCACTCACGCATCCAACGTGTTTTTTTTTTTTTTGCTACGGGAATTATTTGAGCTAGTTTGGTTTTTTTTTTATTTCCCTTCGCCAAAAAAGAAAAGTACAACGCAGCTCGTCCCAACACACACACAACACAACACAACACAACACAACACAACACAACACAACACAACACACAACAACATACAACAGTTTAGGCTGAACCCATGGACGAATATCCTGCGAATAACCGACGAATTTGCCGGCGGCTTGCCCTGCGCGTGGAACAACACAGTGGCTGCTACGTCGCGCGCAAAGCGAGCTGCGTCGGGCGGCGTTGCCAGTTATTCGTCGCATAATTCGTCCCATGGACCCAGCCTTATGCCGCAAAATAAAGTATGCATCGCCTAACGCTCATTCTCCGCCCAAATGTAGCGTTAGAGTTCCGAAACAGACGCCAAGTGTCAGCACTAACCGTTATATATCTTATTCAAAAGTTATTAATGATTTTTTGAAATTTCAGTGGCAAAATGGGGCTCATTTTCGCCCGTTTTTCGGTAACTCGCGCCATAGAGCTCCGTGTATTCGAGAGCTCTATCGACCGCCATTTTCCCATTGAAAATTTCAGAAAATCATTTATAACCTTTTGAATGAGATAATGGTTAGTGTTGAAACTTTGGCATCTGGTTTGGACCGCTAGAGCTACATTTGGGTAGAGAATGAGCGTTAGGCGATACGTAATTCATTTTTTTTTGGCGGTAAAAAAATAACCTTGTAATTTTTCTTTTCTTTGACACTTTGTATACAACTCCTGACTTCAAAGTACATTCCCCACATTTTATCTTGTTGAATTTGTATCACAAAATGATGCTTTGTCAACAACTCTGAAGACATACCGGGAGGGATATTCTACTTGCGCCAGAAACGCGAGCAGACGACGCATCGCTCCGTTTGTACTGAGGCGGCTCTCCTGCAGCATTTCAAATTCTCTTCTCGCCAGGCAAGCGAGACTCCTCCACGAGAGGGTTGCTTGGTTCGCGGCTGTCGTCATGCCCTCTCCTAGTCATGCTCTCTCCATTATGAAAGATTGTGCTAAAAAGTACTCCAACTTTACTTTGAAAGTGAAATGATATTTATAGTACATAACTTCCAAGTACATTGGGTCCGGTGTACTCGCTACTTCACTCGAAGTACATAACCTCTAATTTACTTTGTACTTCAGGTACTTTTTAGATGTACTTTACCCAACTCTGGTGGAATGGTGGTTAAGCTTTCACGCCAGCAAACACTGTACTTAACGGTACTGTGTTTGTTAGACTGCCTGCTCGACTTGACAAGTTATAGGTCGTGTCATATCTCAGTAGTTACCCGGCCGGCGAACAGAGGGCGCTGGCGCACTCGCCGCCATTGAGTGACTTCAATTTGGTTAGTTTCAATTTCAGCACGCTCGCGGCTGTGTTGGATTCCTATGTCATTTTTGCTTAGTTTTGTGACAGAAACGTGTCCGGTGTAGCACACGCAATGAAAACAGAGGTACTGAGCAACTTTGAGAAATACGAAGTGGGTTTGAGTCATAATTGCGGACTTCTTTGCGAACACTTCATGATGCAGGTCACGACTGAACTGATGCCTGGGGAGGATTCCCATCGTCTACGACCGGTGATCCTAGTTTCCAGAAAAATAAACAAATGACTAATGCATAGATGCGTAGTAAAAGAAATCAGATTGAGAACCTGATGAACGTGTCCTGAATCGCGAAGAACACACGGAGTCGCGAGTTCACCGCTCACTGTTTGATTTTCGCGGACACCAACTTTTTGTGAACTTCAGAGACTGGAAATGTCTCTTATAATAACGCAAATAATCTAAAAAGAAAAGTTGTCTTGGGCTGTTTTCTTTAAATAAATTAGGATATCGAGAATTATTTCGATAGTCTATCCCAGACCGGGTGGTTGTTTACGAGGCACTCAGATGTGAGTATAAAGTTAAACTAAATGTCCTGCTAATTCCCAATCATTATAACTATGGTCTTGCTCTTTCATACAAACGATTTTTTAAACACAATAAAAATGTTTAAATAGCAGTCTCTCACCTGGAGCACATAGGGAACAGTATATGAAAATCGTAGGTCTGAGGCATGGATAGCACCGCACTCCAGGGACAAGTTACGTAAGTCAGATGCTAAAATGTACTTTTCCCCTCGACTTTTTCTGTTTGTTTTGTGCGCATAGTATTCATTTTTGAACGAATCTGCTGAAAATATACGGTCATTATTTGTTTTGGATTCACCCATCTGTGCTTTAAATGTATAATTACTGAACTAGTGTGATTTTTTTTAACGTTATTTTTTTCTTGCATCTTGTTTTAAAAACAAATATTGTGTTTGTGGTTGCTGTCGTTGTCGCTGCTGAGGGCAAGAGAGGGTCGTCAAGCACAATTGCGTTGCTTTTGTCTATTTGAATTTGAAGAAGAAAAATTTAGATAATTGATAGGCTCGTCAAGGCAAGTCTGACGTTTGTCTTGTGTAAAATTTGCCAAATGAAATTAAAGGGTGTTGGAGAGGTGACCTTCGGAAAGTTTGGATTGAGTCGAATGCTTGACACCTTTCATTGAAACGTGCGCTTTAGACATTTCGGAGTCACCAGCCACTTAGAGTAAATCGGTATCCGGCATCGACAACGCTGCACTCGGGTGATTTCCATGCAGATGACTTCTTTTCAGCATCACATATTGCCGATCATAGACACTCTCAAGCTACCTGCGACGATTTTTTCACCGGGACAGTCTCGACCTTTGTGTTGAAATAATTGAAATAAATTAATTGAATTGTATGTTTTAAGAAATGCATTAGAGCACTCGAATGACTGCGGGCTACAACCGGGCTGCCGTTCGCTCCAGCATTCGGAGTATAAGGGGACAAAGAAAGCAACAACGCGGTGCTTTGAAATTTCTCGAAGCAGTACAAGATTGCAAGCGGGGGCATCTTGGCCGCCGCCATGTCTCTGCTCGTGCGGGCAAGCGCGTGCAATGGACGGATCTCGCCAAGCGTTCGGCGCACGCGTGAAGCCGGCATAACTTTAGTTCGCAGGCGGCAGTGCCCGATACGTCTCCGTGCTCTGCACGCGCAGAGCTCCAGCGAGTTATGGCACGTGCAGAAACACCGAAGTTCCGTCGATGCGTAGCGGCAGCGGTGGCGTACACCCAAACTGGATGGTGAGATCGGTTGGTTGCGAGAGCCAAGTACGCTCACAAGCACGTTGCACGTGATTGCACACGAGGGTGCTCCAGTCGGGGCGCCACGCTTGCGATAGGGTGACCTCATCCAGCATTTGATGCCTGCGTGACACCATCGTAATTTTAGTACACAAGACGCAGACGGCATGTACAGGAGCTCTGTGCGTATCGAAAGTTTTCTCGTCTATATACAGTCGATAGAAACCGAGGAAGAGAAGATGGAGGCGCGCGGGGACGTCAGTGCACCGAGCTCTGGAATGTAGACGTATACGCCCAAGCTGCCTTTGTCTCCACTCACTGTTCGAACGCCGGACTTCTACCACCGCGATCTTGTTGAACCAGTGGGTTGTGTCATATACTCCGAGGCGGATAGCAGCGAGGGAAATTCAACAACAACACATGGTCCATGGTGGAAGAAGAGAGAGGTGCCTGAACGAGGCCAGCAAGGGGGCCGAAATTTCGCTCAGCTGCGCGCTTCTCCCAACGCACACCAAAAAAAAAGAAAGAAAAAAAAAGAATTGGTTGTAAAAGAGTTTTTGGTGGTACTTCGGCTTGTCCATATTTTGCACCCTAAAAAGGTCATTATCAGGTCCCCTAAGAGGGCTCTTCGTGATAAAACCTAGAAGGGGTTGTTTTAAGCTCCCTTTTTGATGCGAAAGAGGTTTCTATCGTCCAGTTGCCTTTCAGTGCGCCGGTGGACGATAGTGCTTCAGACGAAACCGTTCTTCACGAGCTGAAAGATGTCTCTGGGGCGTCGAAAACCTTTCAAAAACGGATTTTTTTTTTTTTTTTAGAATGTTGTTCAGTCGATGTGATGCAAAGAAGGGTGCTTACGCGTCGCATGCTTGCTCCAGGTCCCGATCCCTGCGCTCTAACCACGAGACCACGTGGCATTCCCCTGGGAGGACGCGCGAACGCCGCCCGTCCTCGCCGTCACGATGAGGTAAGCGGCGCATCTTTGTCTCCGACTCTTCGTGTGACCGAGTTGCCTTCGAAAGTATAGCCCTATAGATGGAGTGTTGTTGAACCATAGACGATCGTGCGCCAATTTTAACGAGACACAGGCTAGCGGTAGTACTGCACCAGTTACATTTTTCGTCATCCGACGGTCCTTGGGGCAGAATAACTTCCCGCTGTCTCTGCACTTTTTGGTGTTAGGTGTTCGATATACTCATCGCGGAGTGCTGAGTCCCGCCCAAGTGGCGTAGCGGGCGGAACCAGATGGCAAAGTTTCGGAACTTAGCGTTAGGCTATTTCAAAGGTTATACAAACTATTTCTGGAAATTTTTTGTAAGAAAACGGCGGCCAATGAAGCCCACAAATACACGGATATGAATGGCCGGCGTCTGATATCGGGAACGGGCCCTGTTTTCTAATAGAAATTTTCCGGAAATCGCTCGTAAATTGTAATATAAAAACAAAACCGCGCGAAAATGAGAACAAAGTAACAGGTAGCCGACCGGACACAGCGCTGTGTCCTATCGGTTATCTTTTACTTTGTCCTGGTCTGCGCTCTGTTTTATTTTATCATGTCTGTACGCCTACTAGCCCGAACTTCAACGTTAATGTAACTTTTGAATCAGATAAGGGTACGTTATTTTGGCATCTGGTCGTAACCGCTATACGCTACATTTGTGCGGAGACGTTCGGTGATGCCTAGTTGATTTTAGCGGCAAGACGAACACGGTCCTCTTTGCTCGAAAACGCCCGATACTTTGAGTATACTTTGAGTTCTTTCGGGCCACTGTTTTGCACACTTTGGTCAGCAAGAATGATACGCCTGTTCCGTCTTATCTTTGAGACCAGCTCCATGGGTTCCGAATCAAGAGGAACAGTATCGCGGGACATTTCCGGTTACACTGGTGCAGCTTTCGCCGCAGTAGTGCTATAGGGTAATACGTTCATGGAACACAGCTGAACAGATGAAGAAAAGCAGATGATCTGCATATGCGCCGAGAAACTGAGGGAGAGGAGGAGTCGAGAGCGCGTGGGTCGTCAGAACTCCGAGCTTTGATTGGAATGAATAGTTGGTAGACCTAAAGCCATTGTCTCCACTGCACTCGTCGAACGCGTTCGAATGCGAAAGCCAAACACCGGACGCTAGCGTTCCGCGTTCTAACGCCTTCGACGAGTGCTGCAAAGACAAAGGCAGGCAGCTTTAGGTCTACCCACTAATCCTTCCAATCAGAGCTCGGCATTCGGACGCCACCCCGCTCCCTCGTCTCCTCCTCTCCCCCAGCTTCTCTGCGCACAGGCAAGACTTAACTCGAAATCTAGAAAAGCCGAAAAAAAAAAGAGAAGGAAAAGGTGGTGTACTCTGCCGATAGGTTTGTTTACGTGTGATCCGGACAAGAAACGTGCCTGACAAGGAGAAGTCGTTGCCTTGTCGTACTTTAGAAGTCGTCACGAGCTGCGGGAATGCTGAATGTAAATATGGCTTTCTCTCCTACAGATAAAGTGGTCGGCATTGTCGGTCCGCACGTGCGCTCACGCAACAGCTCAAGCATTTTTTTTACCTTTTCTTTAGAGACGGAGCTGTTTTGATTGAGCGATACAATTAATATTAAGTGCACAGCTCAATTGATACATACACGCACACACCAATAAATGGGAAAGCTAACTAGCTTCTTTATATTTCCGCTTATCCAAGCAGGTCGTAGTTTTTCTTTGACGATTGAGAACTCGAGGCCTGCCGTGCGTCGCGCTCAATTCTCGTAGCGAGCAAATAGCGCTCGATGGATGTATATATACATGTTCTGCAAACTCCGCGTATGAGAGCCCGTCCTGCGTGGTTGCGCAGTTTTCCACAATTTTCCGTGGGCGTGCAGTGCTCAGCAATGTGGAGTTCTCCCGAACGGTAAGCCGGTTTGCTGGATATTTCGATGCCGCGTAGAATTTGCCGTGATTTGCGGAAGTAAAGGCTAAGAAAGTGGCAGGCAACCCTCGGTTTTCTTCCCTGTTGCGGCGTTTTGCAGACAAGTCGTCTTCGTCTCTGCAGGCTCCGCCACAGGTAGGTCCTCCAGGCTCCACCACAGGTAGGTCAAGCGCTGATATATATAGCAGCGTTCGACCTACCTGGAGAATTATACTTCGTTTCACCTTAAAGCGCAGCAAGCTAATTGGGCCAATCAACCAGGTACATAAACGCAACCTCACGGAGTTTTTCTGTATTTTTGCTATCCTTGACTGCATCCATCAACTCCGGTTAATGCAATGTGACATGGCGGTTTTTTTGTGTGTGTGCGTGTGTGTGTGTTTGTGTGTGTGTGTCTCTCTCTCTCTAGTTCTTGACTTCGCTTTGCTTTATGGGGCGAAACGTAAGGATATATAGCTCTTCGTTTTTACCACTTTGAAGTTGCATTTCATGGCATGACTTCTGTGCAGCGTCGTGGGAAGCCACGTGTTTTACTGGGACTAGCGCGTGTACTGGACTTTGTCGTATTTGGGGAAGCACTTGTGGAGAAGTCGGGGCACTTCGTACAATTGGAGCATCGTACACCGGAGACGGCTTTATTGTTGTTGTTGTTGTTGTTGTTTATTGTTTATTTGCATCAAGTACCGCGTACAGGATACTGGAGGCGTGGAAAAAGCGGTCACAAGACCAGCTTGACAAAGCCACAGCCCCCACATTGGCATTTATGCAGCACTAAGAAAGATAATCAACATACCATACAGTTTACAGCATTAACAGAAAAAGCAAAAATAAAGAGAAGCAACAATGGACACAGTCTAATTACGTCACAACCACGCAATCGTAGGATATCTTGAAAAGCATTATCAAGAAAAACAAAATCACCTACATGCACAACAACTCTCAAGGTTTAATAATATTACACAGCATTTTTTTTTACATAAGAAAAAGTTGACTGGGGGCTGAAATAACAACGGAATGCTTTAAACGTAACATCTAGAAGCTCGACATTTTCGGCAGCTAATCTATTTAGTAATCTTGGTAGTTTGTTTTTCGACGTATTTTGCCCGTAGATTGTTCTATAAGTGCTAACATTCCAAGGCTCACCATAACGCGTTGTGTAGGCTGTACTTTGTAAGTTAGCTAGTCCTTATGCCACTGAGATTTGGAATTTACTACGCGCGCTTAAGTCTGTGAGTTCAGCTTGATGCATGGGGTTATTCCGGCTACGGTGGGCGTAATCTGGTGGAGATTTTATTGCAATGTTGAAACTATCCTTCGCTGGATGAGCATGTCAGGTGCCTGCCCTTCGAGGGGTTTGCCACGTAAACCCCGAAAGTTTCATCCGCATTGATTGGGTTACTTAAAACTTCCGTGCAACGTAGTGCAGGCGTGCCGGGCTGATGGTAGGACCGGTAGTTTGCAGGAAGGTTTCCGCCCAACCACTCACGTGCCTCCGCGCGTCTTTGGGACCTCGATCGTTTTACGTGTGGAAACCCAGCGGTGCATTGACAGCGTCGCTTCTTCATTTTTTTTTTCTCTCTCTTTCTTTTTATTTTCCCCGTCAAAGGAAGAGTATGTGGAGAAAACACATTTCGACGTGAATAACACTTTACCGGGTTCATCAGACCCGATCGAAGATCTGCAATTTATTTTTCTGGCGAGCTGACGCGACAAAACATAACCCCCGAGACAGGCACGTAGCCAGGATTTTGTTTCGGGGGGGGGGGGGGGGAATGCTGTATGAGGGTGGAGGGGGAGAGGAGGTCCCAGCGAAATGGAAGATTTCGGGGGGGGGGGGGGGCCGGGCCCCATGGGCCACCCCCCTGGATACGTGCCTGCCCCGAGACCGTTTTTATTTTGTGTGTGTGTGTGTGTGTGTTTTGTGCCTTAAAATTTCAATCAAGGAAAGGCGTAGTGACGTGACCTTGTGGATTCTGTTTTCTACGATCGCACCTTGTGTAGCGGGCTGCCTGGCCAAACTTACGTCGTCATTTTGCTTTTTCTCTTTTCTTTTTTTTTTCTTTATTGTGATCCATTCAGAAGTGAGGTCATATCATATGGCCGCATATGACTGTAGGCGCCGAGTCTCTTTCTTGTCTGAGCGAGTGTTGGGTCGTCCCCACGCTTCGTGATGCATGGATTACCGTCACGCTCGTAGTACAATGTGCGAATGTGGCTAGCACGACACGCTTGCGTTGGTTTTGCAGTTTTTTTTTTCAACGTAAATTTTACTTGTATGTGACGAAAGACCTGAGACGGAGTTCATTGACGCGCGCAAGCCAGAAAAAAAAAAATCAACATTTTTGTGTTTACTTTTTTTTTTTCTGGGATTATCTTTGTTCGAGGCTTGCCATAGTTATCGTTTGCCTGAGCGTACAACTCCTAGATTCCGAGGCCGTAATGCGAAATTTTCGGTGTCACGCGCGAGGGGTGACACCGAAAATTCGGGAAATTTCCTTTTTTTCTTGAGGTGAAAATGTGTATCGATACAAGTAAAAATCTCTAAAACAACCTAAGTAATTAAATAGAATAGCTCAAGTATTTGTAAATGCTCTGCTCAGACTGTTCTTTCATGAGATGCCAGAGTTCATATTATGTATCCGTTTTGTTTTGTGTTGCTTTTTATTTTTCCTGGAGTAAACAATCGCTATACGAGACATCTCGAGCATTTAAAACAAAGCATTGTTGACCTTGAAGATGTACTAAAATCTTGTTCGGGCTTTTTTCTTTATTTATTTTTTATTCGAGAACGATGAAGCGAACAGGTTTCCCAAAAATAAATGTCAAATTTGCCCAAAACTGACTTTTGCTGAAGATTTAGACCCAAAGTAAGCATCAAGGCCCTCTTGATAAAAGTACGCGGGACAGCTCATTAGGTATATCAGCTTCTTACCGTGTAACTAAGAAAATTTCATCACAATAAATTTTGCTTTAAGCAAGAAAAAAAAAATGAATTTGGAATAATCGAATCGGTTATCGTGGTACCGCACTGTGCCTTCACTGCACAACACGCACACAAGAGCGTTGTCAGGCCCGATTATCTCAGTATTTCTGAACCGTCGATAAAGTGACAGCTTAATTCGACACAGTATCGGGAACAAATCGTTAAGCGACGAGCGACCAGTAATTTAAAACCCTGAATGCCTTTTTCCTTTTTTTTTTTATCGAATTTCTTTTTGAATTAATTAGGCGTCACTCGAGGCTGTCGTATCCATTTTTTGTTCTTTTTTGTCTGTCTCAGGGTTTCTAGCCGCGTTGTTTAGTTTATCTCTTCCCCCGTCATTCGGAGAGGAAACCAGGAATGCCGAAAACGAAGAGGTAAGCGTGACAAAGCTCCGCTTCCCCTGGCAACAGCAGAGGCCCTAAGTGCGGGCGAATACTTTTTGGGCTCGTATTGACCAGTCCGTATATTATATATAAACCAGTCGAGAGTCCGTGAGCCGTAACTCAGCAGGAAGTGCGGCGGCGCCCCCGCGGGGGTTGGCTGCTGCTTCTTTACGAGTGAAACCTGTCGCGCGTACGTGTCGATTCTCGCCGCACGTGACGGCTGGAAGAATGCCGAGCGGCGTAGTCGCGTTCTCTGCCGGCTCAGAGCGAGCGTTCACTGCTGGACAATCGTCACCGTTTCCTGTTTCGCTGTATTGTTCTTTCACATCCTCAAAACGATCCGCTGCAAACGAAAAAAGGAAAAAAAAATGAAGGGCAAGGAACGCGCGTTCGTAACGGTAGAGCTTGTATCCCAGCTTGCGAGACGTCCCTCGGGTGTATCGGTTCCGGCAGATGCCACGCGTGCTTTGGACGATCGCGTGAGTGCTTCGGATTTGCTGCTCTTTGTCGCCCGGACAGACGTCCTTTGTGTCGTCCGCGAGCCTGGCGATGGAGCGACACTGTGGATCGTTTTTGCACTCCGATACGACACCCGATACTCCGTCGGCGCGCCCGTGCGTCCGGTGTCGACCGTTTTGTAACGCAATGTCGTCTTCTTTTTTTTCTTCTTTTTTTTATGTACGTGAAAGAGCGTCTTTTTTGCTCGAGCTCTTAGCTCTTAGCCCGACCAGAAACCTTCGGAACCTCTGATTTGTAAAAATGACGAATTGGCCAGGAATGCGAACATTTCCCGACGGATTGATTGTTATCGAGCGCAGTCCGAGTGACGCAGTGCTCTTACCCAATTCGTGAGCTGAGTTCGACGGACATGTGTGAGCACCGTGGATAAGTCACGGTAAAAAAGCAGGAAGCTTTGCGCTTATCGGTTAAAAAACGCACTGTTCTCTTAACCGATAGGGTTGTGTGCACTTTGATCTAACAAAATCATTTCCTTATTTCGACAAAGATTTTCCGGATATTTTCCGTTATATTACAAACATATTTTACAGTGTATGTCTGTAGCGGTCTGCACCCAAATATCGGAGGCGCACTGACTAAAACATCCAAACGCCAGTACGCGCGCACAGAACTTTATTGGCGTTAAGGCTCCGGTCCCACATCAGTGGTCATCTCCAATGGATACAAAAGGTAAAGATGCATAGCCAACAGTAGCTTTGCTAACATATTCCCTCTGTTGTTGGGAATCCTAGGGCATCATATTATAGTCGTAGGTTGATTATTAACTAAGATAATTAACGAGTAAACATTGCCACGGGCTTCTCGTTTTTCTCCTCCGATATTAATGGGAAGACGGTGATAATGTTACACCGCGTATTCTATTTTATAATGAAGCGGACTAGTTTTTTCTGTGTTTTGTTTTAAAGTTTTTTTAAATAATCGTTTTGTGCTAAAAACTACTTTAATAAAACATTCTATCGAAATATAATTTAAAGAGAAGCTTTCGTCCACTTCATTACAATACTGATCATACAATGTAAAAAAAGATCACCGTCCTACCTTTAGTGTTAGAGGAGAAAAATGAGAAGCCCGCGGCAATATATTGTTAATTAATGAGCTAATTAAATAATGAACCGAGGGCTTTTATAGCTTGGCATCGAATCCCCAAAGACACTGGGCCGACGTACGCTTCGCGCCTTCCACTCTTGCCCCCTCCTCCTTTATTATACCTTCTCCACTGTTTACCCTGCCCCAACCTGGCTCCCCTCGGATCATAGGGGAAGGGAGCGCTAAGAGGATTATCTTCCTTGCAGAAAACCGAGGTACGTCGGTCTCTAACAAAACCACTTTTGAGTACATATTTTTATATTTGTTTTAATAAATTGAAAAAGAAAGTGTTTTGTAACCGTTCCAGATGAGCGGCGTGGAACCGCGGAGCGGCGTCGGGTGGGCGGGAGGGGAAGCGACAGACGTTGGCGTGAGCGAGGCGCTCTTGTCCCGTGCCAACGGAGGCCTTGAAACGCCGCGCCTTGTGACTTGGGAAGAGCGGGACTGCGCGGACGTCGTCGGGCTGATGTAACCGCGTGACTCCCGGCGGCGTGGAGGCCACGCGGAATCATTAGGAGGAACTGTCACTTGCGGGGCCGCCGAGAAAGCGCGGCACATGTGTCGTCGTCGCCGGGTTCGGGCGTTTCCTTTCGGCTAACCTGCTGCGAAGGCGTGCCTTCGCGCGGGTTTGCCGCTCGGGTCTCGGCGTCGAAACGCGCGCCTTGGGACCGGATGCGTGCGTTGTTGGCTGCGACTTGGGCCTGCCGTCGTGTCGACTTTGCGCGCCGCGTAGACCGCCCTTGGTGCACTTTGCTCGGAGTCGGGACGTCGCATCGTTTGCCATCCGAGTTTTTTTTTTTTTGCGTTTTTTTGTGCGTTTTTAGTACTTGGAAGGTTGGAAGAAACGATTCTTGGTGAGGGCTCGCGGTCGCGTGGCGGGTGGCGAGACCAGTCGATTTCAGCACCGTCCTCAGCACCCGCCTTTGGTAGCCCCCTGAGGGTCTTTCCCACGAGACGAGGTCTCGGGCTTGGACCGGGGGTTCGAGGGTGGCGTCCCTTGTTCGTTTGCCGGGCAGGTCCACACGAGATAGTGGAACTTGGGTGGGACCCCTGCCCGACAGTCTGGGAATCTCGGTGGGATGGAGTCAGGGTCGGTCGCGGGTAGAGTAAATGTGATGGCTCTGCTTGCGCAGTTCCTCTTGTTGCGGAAGCACTTGGCGTTCTCCCACAGCTGGAGCAGGTGTGAGGTGAGTGCCCCCTCCTGTGCGGACGCGGCGGAGGAGTACCCTTCGGTGACATCTTGGGCCGGTTGTCGTCTTCGTCGCGTCTTGATGGTGTCGATTGCCGCTTCGGGGCGTAAGAGCCTTCCTCATCGGGTTGGATATCGTCGTCTACGGCAACGCGGTGGAGGGTACTATGGGTAACCAGGAACAGCCGCCGTTCAGAAAAGGGAGATTCTTATCGCTTTTTCTTCGGCGACGCAAATCAAAATAAATACTATTGCGAGCAAAAAAAAAAACAAAAAAAAACAATTATTTGCACGGATTTTTTTTTATATTAAAAATTCGTTTTTTCCTTCTCCGTGTTTCTTCCTCTCTCTCTGTCGCTTCTCTCTTGCACTCCCTGGTTTTTCCCCATGTTACATCAACGGTCGCACGCGAGCGTCGGATTTATAGTCCCTAATTTATTCAATTTTCTTCGTCAGTCCGTTATTCCCAGATTCCAGATTTGTACGGTCTTATATAAATTCTCCGTCGTTCGGAACAACGAGAAACAGAAAACATGTCCTTGCGGTGTCGTGGCATGTCGGATCCATAGGCCCGGACGGAATGCCTGCACAGGTTGTATATGTTTCGAGCCCCTGTGGTAGCGGTGCCTCGTAGGTCGATCTCGCTGCGCTTCTTCCTCAAACGGCCGTGATTGGCTGCCGTGTCTTCGTTCACAGAACAAACGGGTACCGCAAATAGAAAAGAAGCTACACATTTCTTTTTTAAATCGTGGATTGTTTTTGGTTGGCACCCTTATCCCAAAACTTCGTCCGTCCCTCCGTCTCTCCGTGCATTTCCCCGCTAAATTTAGCGCTGAAATTAGCGTCATGTGACGTCAGAATATCACGTGAGACCACGATCTTGACAACGTGATGTCACGTCACGTGAGCGCGTCACGTGACGTCAGCTCACGTGACGTTAATTTTTGCGCTAAATGTTAGCGGGAAAATCAATCGACGCTATATGTTCTCGTTCACTCCCCGAAACGATCGTTTAATGTCTTCCGAACAAGTGCTGCATTCTACGCATTTTACGGCTTTGGCGATAAATGCCGCTGGTAATTATTATTATTATTATCACGACGAGAACACGAAGATAGTCGATGCTGTTGGGAAGAATTGGAAGAAGAAGAGGCCCGAGTGCGGAAGCCGGCATTGCGTGCGTCCGCCAAGGTTCCGGGAAAGCTGTCTCCGAGCGAGACGTGGACCCGGCACCGGGAAGCACTCCGGGAGGGCTCGTGGCTGCCAAGAAACATCCGACGCGTGGTTTTGATCGCGGTCGTCGGGGCGCCATCCAGAGGGCTCGAGCCAGTCAGCGTATCTCGGGAGGTCACCCGCAAGCTGGTGTTCCTAGGTTGGAGAGTGTCTCTTAGCTCTGCTCGCTGATCCAGAGCCGTGTTGATCTCACAGTACCTAGGGGGGTCTCTGGGGGCGGTAATACATAGTATCTCTGTCTAGCCCTGGGGTCGATCACGCCCTCCAGTTTCCTAATTGCAGCCGCAGTGTGGGGCGCCTACGCCCCTTGAGTTCCCGTCGGTGTCCCGCATGTCTCGAGCGAGGGCCGGAGAAAGGCGTCCGGATCGATTTGCGCCGCTGCTCGTCGCCCGAGCCACCGCGGGTTCGTTGGCCGGCCGCACTGTAGAAGGCGTCGCCCTGCTGGATCCATCTCCGTCGCTCAGGCACCCGTCTCTTGTTTTTTTCCCGGCCCACAAAGTCCGGCGCTGCTCGCTGAGCCATTTCCTCCGCCATTTCCTCCGCTTTTTGCCCAGAGCCTTTTCGAAAAAGAAAACTGGAAGCTCTGCAGCGGCGCCGCGGGTGTCGCGTGCGCACTTTCCCGCTCTTTCCTGTTCGGACGTTGACTCGTAAGCTTTATCTTCGCGGGCCGAGTTCGTGCACACGCGCAGGGTCTTCAGCTCGTGCACCTATATGCATCACTTTGTGTTGGTCCTTTTCCTAAAAGCTCCACGAAAGCTTTTTTTTTCTTTTTTTTTCTTTCTTGTTTTATGTTTGATAAATGTTTGCAGACCAGTTTAATCGTCTCGAGCACTGTATGTAACTGCACTTCTGTCTGAAATTGAAAGTTTAATCAATTTATATTTCAATAAATCTCTTCCAATAATGTTAATAAAAAAAAATGCTTCATTGTCTGTGTCAACGGGATCGACCAAGACCCCAACAAAACGCAGGTAACAGGGGATACAGACAATCGAAAAGAAGCTATCATCATGGAAGCAAATTCTGGCAGCAGCCAAACTGAAGTCGCAAGGTCCTTCAATCAACCGGACTCAGCTTATATCCGAAACAAAGTGAAGCTTAAAAGTGCCGCGGAAAGTTCTCGGCAAGACGAAATCGGTCGGTAATGCCCGACACCCTTCGCATACTGTTTTCGCCAGTGAGTCGATCGTCGAAACCCAGGACCCCCGTCCTGATTTTTTTTTACCCATTACTTTGCTATTTCACGGTCAGAAAATCATACCAAAAATTCGAGAGTACTTTTGTTGGAACCCGATATAATAACGTGTTTATTGGATCGCGAACTTTCCACAAACTATACAATAAGAACCCTCACCGGAATTCAATACAATTGGGGTTATTGGAACCCAATACATTAGCAGCTATCGTATTTCCGTATGCTATAAGCTATATAGGATTGGATTTACAATTTGGATAATACTGTATGCTCATTGGACTTTTCCAAGAGATACATGCACCTAGTGCTCCTCCGAATACCTCGAATTATATTGTTTTGTCTTCGAACTTTTAAAGATAAAAATCACTACCGAGCGTGTGAAAACGGCAATCCGCCAGCTTCGGGAGTTGGCCACTTTTGGTAAACAATTGAGCGTAAACAGCTCTCATATGACGTCACATCTTAAGGCAATAGAAATGGACGGCCAATTCGGGCTGTAATCCCTCCTCGCAATGGAAGCCATTGAATACCGTCCCCTTCGAATGCAACAGAGTCTCTCTTGTACTCCGTGTTTTTCCCCCTATACGAGATTACGCTTGGACGCTGCTGACCAGTGTGCGTGACGGTAATTGGATTGTGCAGCGAGAGAGGTGCGCCGGCGCAGTGTGTGGCACTTGCCTGCGTTTTCTAAGCTGAAATGAGCGTGCGTGGCGGCGGAGTTTAACATTGACGTTCTAGGAAAGCCACGACAGTGGCTTTCCCAGGAACATGTTTCTACATGTTTCGCTACAGCGGAAATATAGTACCCTAGAACCGCCTCGCTCTCGGCCCGTACGTGTTAAGTACGTTTACACCTTGAGGAAGAAATCCGCTGCCGCGGGAGCGGATCCGCTCCCGGCGGCGGCGACGACGAGCGTATTGCGTTTACATCTATTTCCTTCGAGCGGCGGCGGCGTGGCCGCGGCATGTCTTCGTAACATCCGGTCAAATATGACGAGAAGGCGCGAGAGTTCCCACTCCGGCTGTCTCCGGGCGTTGCTGCTCCCGGAAGAACGTGGTGAATTGTAATTTTGGCACCTCTACCCACGCGAAACAGCCGTACAGTGCTCGTAACATGCAGCAGTGGTTGACGAAAACGAGAATACGAAGCAACGGTTTCGTCAGCAGATCGAAGAAGAAGACGTACGGAACGACCGCGATCACCGACACCAGCAGATTAACTTCGTCATAAATAGTGTAACCATTCTGTTTCTTACCGCAAGTCTTTGGCGTTCAATTAACGCAACAGGAACGCATAACATGACGTAGGGCAGTCGCGCTGCGCAAAAATGTCACTTCCGGTCAGCGAAACGCCTCGTTCGGCGGCAGAAATAGGTCCGGACCTGAACGGCTCGCCGCCGCGTTTTCCGCTCCAGCGTTTCGCTCCAGCGGCAGGTGCCGGGCGGATTCGCCAGCGGATCCGCAAGTGTAAATCGCATTTCATTACATTCTCGCGGAGCATTCGAAAGCCAATCACTGTGGTTGACGAGAACCGATCTCCGCGATTGAGGAGAACCAATCCGTCCTATAGATCGGAGTCGATCAGCGTGATTAAAGACGTGCTAGTCAGTGTGAAATGCCAATCTCTGTGATTGATGAGAGCCGATCACTGCTGTTTCGGAGAGCCAATATCTGATAATTAGTAGAGCCGATCACCTGAACCAATCACCACGCCATAGCTGTACCAATCACTGCGGTTGAGAAAAGCAAATCACTCTAAAAGGAACGGAAAGGAAAAATAAAGTGCCTAAAAAGTCTTTAAAAAGTATAAACAAATAAAAACGATACAGTTTATTTGTATGTATGTATGTATGTATGTATGTATGTATGTATGTATGTATGTATGTATGTATGTATGTATGTATGTATGTATGTATGTAATATGTATGTATGTACGTGCGTGCGTGCGTGCGCGCTTGTTTGTTTGTTTGTTTGTGTTTGTTGTGTGTGTGTGTGTGTGTGTGTTTGTTTGTTTGTTTGTTTGTTTGTTTGTTTGTTTGTTTCGGGGGGGGGGGGGGATGGACGCGGCATCGCGCGACAGAACAACTCTCGTCAGAAGAGACAGAAAAGAAAAAAAAAGATCCCGCCACCGGGTGGACTCGAACCACCAACCTTTCGGTTAACAGCCGAACGCGCTAACCGATTGCGCCACGGAGGCGAACGGTCTGTGCAAGAAAGTGATACGGTGACAAAACTGCCTCCTTCTGAGTCGACGCATTTGGGCGAAATCTATTGTTTTGCTTGCGTTGATTTTTTCCTTTTGTTTGTTTTCTGTAAATTGTCATGCTTTCTGTTGGGCCCAGATGTGAGAACTCTAGAAACCTTCCAATTGTAGGATTTTGAAATCACGTCGTGTATAGCGGCGTTTCTTTGATTGTTTTACTTTTTTTGCAGATTTGAATCGTTGAAGTACTCCGAAATTACAAATATGGCATATTTTACACTTCCGGAACACAAGCTTTTGGGATAGCCTTAGCGTTTCAGAAAGAGTACGGATAAGTTTATATTCTTCGATTAGTGGTTGTCAGTGAGGCCTCATGTTTCAAAGTCTGTCCAGTGACTGAATGATTTATGTTGAGTTCGATAGCGAACAAGACGGTGCTCGCGGCAATCCTAGCCGCCCCGGCGGCGGCGAGGCGAAGCTCTGGACGCTTGAGCGAGCGGAGGAGCGAAGAAAACCAACACCTCCTGAGAACAAGGCCGAAGAGCTCAATTTTCGACGTCACATAAAAAAGGCCAACGTGGGGCACGGCCTGGAGACGAGTGCTGTGTCAGCTTAAAATGACGGGCTAGTTGGTTGTTGGTAAAAGAGTAGCGCCAAAAGACGCCGTCTTTACGGCCCCTTGCAAGTTGTCCAGTATGCGTGCAGTGGTCAGCAGACCAAATGTCAAGTTGCCGGTTTGTGGTAAGAAGCATGCTAATTAGTGTGCGCCCCGTGCCACTGAAGTGTGGTAGGGTGAGACCCTTTTCGTGGCAAACGCCACCAGGTGGTGCTGCACACTTTGACGTCCCTGTGAACTTCCAAATGTCGATGAAACTAACCACCAATTCTCCAGGTGAACGCCAAAAGAACGAAGCGCGAGATCTATTCAATTTAAAAAAAAATGTTATTGTAAACCATCTTGCCTCCTCCAAGACATTAAATTGTACAGCCGAAGGCCCTCGCTAAATCTCCAACTTTGTTTTCCGTGTAGCATTTATGCTTTGTAGCACCGGTGACATAAGCAAGCTTGACAGGCTTGCAAAGGCGGAGCGTCCGGAAATCGCTTGGGACGCAAGCGGCATCGGCAGTTCATGTTTGTAAACAGCAAAAGGGTATGACATTGCGAGAACACGCGGCCTCACTTATCAATGGTTTTGGTTCGCACCTGCCAATGCACTGCAAAGCTTGCGGATGTTCATCTACATTGAGCGGTGTGCAAGTGGCGGGGCGTAGGCAAGGAAGATTGGAGAGGGAGACGCTAGGAGCGGCTCTGATACACGACTGTGACCAAGACTCGGGTATTTATGCCGTCGCATCTGTTCATTGAATTGAAAAAGAGTACGATTCTATTGGTAGGAGTTAGGTTTTTTTTATTATTTTTGGTTGCGTATAGAGTACAGGCTGTCTCTTTATGGCGGGTTGTTTTTAATGAAATATTTGCGCCCTTCCTGTTATATCATGACGCTGCAAATTGTGTAATGCACATACATGGATCACGACGACACTGTTTCTATTGGCGTCTTTAATCATAAAAATAACTTTGTCGCTTGTTTTTTTGTTTTTTTTTCGCATGGACGCTGTGTCGTCTTTATTTGTAAAGGTAGCTGTGACGTTGTGCCACGTGTGTGTGCGGGCGAGATACGTTTTCTCGGTGGAATTTTTTTCAATAATTTCGAAAGTCACGTGTTGATTATTAGAAGGTCCAAACCACTGCACAATGGCAGATCAACTCGTCATCGTGTAACGTGCAAGGCATTTCATGATACGAAGAACGTATTTTAGCGGATTTTTTTAAACAAAGCTGTTCAGCTTAAAATAGAAACTCTGTATATTTTTCATGAAGATTAAACACACTTCGCCGAAACTGTGCCTCAGTTGAGATGAAAACTCCCCAAAAGAGCGCAGTAAGTGACAAGGCGTCCGTAACGTTGCGAGCTAAATTGTGACCTGTGCTGGGAACTCGGTGCGTGAAACGTCTTCGAGCCACTCGAACCCAGGGCTCCACGCGCTCCGTCCGCTGGATTGTTAGCCGCTCCGCCCAACCGCAAGACCACGTCATGCGTTCCGAGCTGTGGATTGGCCCCGATGGCTTGTGACGTCCGTTGCGGTCCGTCGTTGGGTAAAACGGTGTGTGACAGTGTATCATTGATCTGGCTATGGCGAGCTATCTCGCGGTATGGCAAGTTGAGAGGAGGAAACCTCAGCGGAGAGAGGAGGAAATCCAGTGCTAACTCAGCGCTAGATCCATTTCACGCAGCACAAATGTCCTATGAACGTCCACAGGACATCCCTGCAACGTTAGGACACCCCAAAAACATTCACAGATCTAAGTGTGCTATTAGGGATAATTCTACCGCTGGTTCAGCGCGTTGCTCTACTGCGTGTGTATACAGGGTGTTTTATTTTATTTTAACCCAATTTTTGTTTTTACAGAAATTCCGTTTTCACTTTGAATGAACGAATAAACTTTATTGCAGGGATGGGTTACAGTACTCCCGGGTGGAGCCCCTACTCCGGGGCTCGGCGGACATCAATCTGATGCGGTGGTAGCCGCCACGATCGTGTGGTTAATTAACACACAAATGTAAAATATATTTTTCAATTAATTGTTTCGTGCGGCATGTTGCAATTACAGTTTTAAAGGCAGTCAATATGAGGCTAAACCAATGTAAACTATTCGCATAAGAACAATTAAATTTCATATAATTAAAATTTCATTGCACCCCCCCCCCCCCTCCCTCCCCCTCCCGTTTCCGACTGACGAACTAGAAATCGGCGCTTCGATGAGCGTGGAAAATAATAAAAATGATTAAAGAAAAGAGGTTGCTGACCTCAAGAACGACTACAACAAGAATAAAACATGATCCGAAGTGTAAAATAAACGTTTTGCACATAGTAAGGGTAATGGCGCCGGCTAGCTGGTGAAACTGTACCATAATAACACCCCAGACGAGGTAAAAAGAAAAAGGGACAACACATGGCGTAGTGCTGTTTTGCGCGTAGAGCGTAGAGCTGTTTTAAGCTGCTTTTTGGAAGGTATGTTTGAAAAATCGGGTGGTGAAGAATTAAAAATATGTGGAACATAAGATGAACGCATGTTTTAACCATAACGAGTGTAGCAACCGAAACGAAATACCTTGCTATACTTCGTTTCAGCTTCCGTCCAGACGCAGCGGATGCTACGAGGGAACAAGACCAATCAAGCAGCATCAAAAGTGCAAATCACTAGGCTTGTTCTGTTTATGATTGGTTCAGCGATGAAAAACACAGACAGAAACATTACGAACACCATGATGGTGCCCTTTTGACGCTCTCTGATTCGTCATATAATCTCGTAGCATCGGCTGCGTCTGGACGGAAGGTGAAACGAAGTATAGCTCCGTGAGGCGGAGGAGGCCGGGCGAAGAGATTTGAATTTATCATTCTAGTTATGATTGAGCTGTCAAGAAAGATCGAAAGTTTGGCATTGATAATGCTTGAAAGAAATCGAAATTGGATGGTGTAAAGTTGTAGCATACATTTCTTAGAATTCCCTCGAAGATGTTCACATTTGTTTGCCACTAACTCGAGCATTTGGCAAAAATAGTTGTAAAACAGCACGAATTGTTGCAAGCTAAAGAATAAACAATGCGATTACAAACACCGAGAGGCATGAATGTTTTGATGATGATGATAATAATAATAATAATAATAATAATAATAATAAATAATAATAATATATAATAATGGTGGTGGTGGTGGTGATAATATTAATAATTTCTTGACTCACGGGAGGAGGAGGAGGAGGAGGAGGAGGAGGAGGAGGAGGAGGAGGGAGGAGGAGGTGGTGATGGTGATGGTGGTGGTGGTGGTGGTGGCGGCAAAAGGTAACCAGAATTTTAACTTATCGTGATGAATATTCCCTCCCCAAATACGCGAACTCTCACCTTGCACCCCTCTCACTCTCACCCCTCTCACCCCCCTTTTTTTCTTTTTTTCAAAAATTGTGTTTGGAATAAAATAAAACACCCTGTATAGCGTTTATGCCTCATGTTGTCGCTGCTATTTTGTCCTGCTGGCGAGAAATCTGCTTATAAAAAAGAGAAACCTTCGGGCTCGTTGCAAAACGCGTCTTTCTGGCGCGGGTGCTCGTTCCGCAAAAAAAGGTACGTTCTTCAAAGTCGCGATCTCGTCCCCGTAAGTAGCCTTTGCTGGCCCGAAGTACGAAGTATAGTACAACATATGTCACGAGGTTTCTCCCTTGATGAGTCCTCGTGGGCGATCATGCGCGTCAAAAAACGTCTCCCGCGCAAGAAGGGCGGCGCTGGTGCGTGTTGTGTAACGCACTCCAGAAATAGCGGCGTCATCGCTGTTTGTAAACACGACCTTGCTCCGGCGAGTGTGGGTGGCCGCGAAGAAGTGCTCGCCTCCGCTTCTCCACGCTTCTCCGCGTGCCCTTCGCGGCTGAGTATACGGTCGCGCTCCGATCGGCCCAAAGGCGCCTGAGAAGGCCGAGGTGCGCGCGCCTCACTTCTTCAGCCGTCTCGAGCGCTCAGCCGGCCGGAAGGTGCACGCCGCCGGTATCCCGACGCTCCCCCGGTCGCGTTTCGCGGCATCGTTTTTCTTTCTGCTCTGACCGTCGGCGGTGCCTATATAGTTCCCCGGCGCGACGTGTGAATTAAGCGTCTCCTGGTCGACGTCCGGTGAGTGCATTAATGGTGGGTCCGCTCTTTCGCGTCAGCTGGCTTCCGCTCCCTGCTCAGCCTTGCCTCTGCCCGTCCGGGAAACCGGCCAAGAGTGGGAAAAGGGATGCCTTTGGCCGGTCGGATGTCTTTTTCGGGGTTTATTCCGTCGGCCCGACTCTTGCGGAAGTTTGCCCAGCTTGTTAAATCGACGCCGTATGCTCGGCGGGGTCCCCCCCCCCCCTAACAAAACGGGGACGAAAACCACCGTAGCCGTGCACCGGTCGGTAGAATAATGCATACGGTTTAAAGAGTGCGAGGTTCGCGCGACCCTGTGTCAACCGGTCAAAGTAAAACCAAGGGTTAAGGAACTGGAGCAGCGGCTTTGTCGATGCCTCTGCTCGCATTCACGTGGATTGAATGCTTACAACAATAGCGGTCGAGCTCCTCGTAGTGGTCAACTTTTATATACTCGATTGTGCAGTAGGTGCTGCTTTAATTAGTCACGTTTTGGCCGGTCCTCGGATGAAAGTCGTCCGGGAGATTGGTTCCTCTGCCCGGCGATATACTTCCCGGGGTTCAAAAGTGGGCAAGGAAGATGCCGGTACTCAGTAAATTATGAATTCCCAGTATCTGTTAGGCCACAAAACTTGAAAGTATAAAACAGCGATTACGAGGCATCTTTCATTTAGTAACAACAACATCTATGTTGTTGCTAAATGAAAGATGTCCTGTCCTCGTCCTCGCTGTTTTATGCTTTCAAGTTTTGTATCTATTAACCAACACGCTCGTTTTCAATTGTAATTGTCCTGTTAGGCTAGTGCAGGGTGTTTGACCAAACTCCGGCTAATTCGATTTTGCAAAAAGTACGCATCGCGCGATAAATAATAAGTTTGTCTTTTTTGATCCCTACCCAGGGACCTATTTAGGAAAATGAATAAAGTTCGGTATATATGAGGTAATTATTTTCGAGTAATTAACTTCTTTAATTATTGAATTTAAAGGCATGGTTTCAATGCGCAGCGGAAGTTCGTCTGCTTCTTTTGCAGGGGTTGTGGTGACGTCAGAAGACGCCGAGCTCTGATTGGTTCTGAATGAAGGATAGTGGGAAGACCTCAAAGCAAGCTTGCTTTGAGGTCTACTCACTATCCTTCAATCACAGCCAATCAGAGCCCGGCGTCCTTCTGACGTCACCGCAACCCCTACAAAAGAAGCAGACGAACTTCCGCTGCGCATCAGAAAATTACTGGGCATAATCGAAAACCAATATCAACATTCCAGAAAGATGTAAGGCTCGTGCGTCATTGCACGACGTTCCGAAAAACGGTAAAATTTGGGCGCGTTTCTAGGTTTCGGTTTGAGCGCATCTTTGCGCCAGCGGTCCTGCCCCTCGTGGTCGAGGCGCGCAAAGCACATGTACCACGCTTCCTAGCGAAACTGCAGGCTGGGCGCCTGGGGCACGGGGGCAGGACTGCATGCTGACGCAAAGATGCGCTCCTATAGAAAACCGAAACCTCTACAGATGTGTCCAAATTGAGCGTTTTTCTGTTTTGTTGTTTTCTTTTCCGGAACGTCGTGGAATGGGGTAATTTATCTAAAATTGGTTGGCTTGGTGGTTTTCGATGATTCCTAGCAAATTTTTTATTGAAACCATGCCCTTAAACTCAATAATTAAAGAAGTCAATTACTCGGAAGTAATGATTGACTCAATTATTCCTAAGTTCATTAATTTTCGTCAAGAGGCCCCTGGGTAGGGACCAGAAATCAGGGGCGGATTTAGAGGGGGTCCGGATGTCCTGACCCCCTCTTGATTTCTGCATGTGTAAAATTTAGGCCGTGAAACGAGGGAGAGGGGGAGGGGGTTCCTGAACATATAGTACGCTGACCAACACCTGAGCCCCCCTCAGGAAATTCCTGCATCCGCTTCTGCCAGAAATACATTAGAGTCATATCGTGCGATGAGTAGTTTTCGCAAAATCGCACTTGACGGACTTCCGCGGAAAACCATATATTCGCAACTCCAGCCCGTAGCTCGCCCTCTCGCGAACGAACGAAGAACTAGAGGAGCGACGGGGACGGCGTCGGAGACGGTGGCAGGGATTGTCGGCCTTGGTGCTGCGTGTTACCGCGTGGTTCTGGTCGGCGTGTTCGTGCATCGTGCAGTTTTAACGAAAAACGCGAGTGCGTTAAAATGGGATTTTTCTTTTTCTCGCTTCGCGACTTAAATGCCAAAGAGCCATTCAGGAGGCTAGAAGAAGCATGATCATGAGAAGCCACGCCACGCGTTTCTGAAGCTGTCGGTGACAAAAGGGGTTTCAGCTTTTTGTTCTTTTCTTCCGTGTTCGAGCTATAGCGAAAGCGGGAAATCTACTCGCAGCGATCGAAGGCGAGGATGCTCGATCGTTTCCCGGGGCGAGTCATCCGCCGTGCAATCGGACGTCGAACTCGTGTGTACATCACGACGATCAAGATGCATCCTCCAGAAAAAAATGGGCTCACCTTTTTTTTTTTCTTGTTTTTGCTGGCAATTATTCAGTTCCGAATTAGCTTCGCGCCCAAAACTATTCTCGACTCCAGCGAACTATAGGGGGCGCTGGTCAGACAAAGTGGCAGACTAAAGGAGGTCGTTTTCGTCGTTCAGCACGCGGACCACCATAAATTTCTTGCGCTGTAGCGTAAAATGGCTGTTACATATGAAAGCAAAGCGATTTTTCGACGGTAGAAACCTTCTACTCAGTGCGTTTGAATGACATGGCGGAATCATAAAAATAATTACTGGAAACAATGTTTGTTTTTATGCTGCCTACGAGAACCAAGCAGCGAAAGCAGACGACAGAGTAGAAACGACCTCCTCTCCTGAGTTTCTCGTCGTTGCCGCTACGCGGTGTCGGTTTCGCTAGAGTCGCAAATACTCCCGTGTCACTACTTGTGTGCAGTGCAGGCGAAGGCAACGCCAGGCGAAGAGACAAAGGGCGAGCACTATGAAGGCAAGGAGGGACGGGAGAGGGGAGGGCAATTGAGGGCGAGGAGAGAAAGGGAGAGCACTGGGAACGTTAGAGAGGAGAGCAGGTTTCTCCTCCTCCTCCCCAGCCTTCCTAGTGTTTGCCTTTTATCCCCTCGCCTGGCGCTGCCTTCGCCTGTACTGCACGCAACGAGTGACATCGGAGTAGATATGGCTACGTGTATACGTGGGTGCGACCGACCGACAGAACGCGCACCCGATCCTCCTGCTCTCTTCCTCCTCTCTGATCCAATCATCGTGAAACCTCTATTCGATGCGCTACGGTCACGTCCATGGAAAAACCTCATCCTTATTCTAAAACGGGGGCCACGGGTTTCATTCGGTGCTGCCGGAAGTTAGTTTTGGTCCGGTGCAGGCTTGTCGTGCCGTGAAGCCCACAACGCATACACTCGCCGTGTTTTTTTTTTAAATTATATATATATTATATATATACGTATATGCATACGCACACACACACACACACACACGTGTTATTTTTGTACGTTCGCACCTTTTAGAGCTCTGCCTGCAATAAAAAAGGTACTTTTTTTGCCGTACGTGGTGCGTGTTTCCTACGCCGGTATTAAACTATACTGTCAATGGTGCAAACAAGCAGACATCCACGACACTAAGTGACCCAGAACATACTAACAAAATGCCCGTGCGTCGCCGTTAGGTATTAGGCGAGCCAATCACTGCGATCTATACAAAAAAGCTCACCCAAGGTGAAAAAAAAAAATCCGATAAGAGCGTTTCGAGTTTTAATGAAATGTGCGATATGACATGTTTCGCGTGCTTACGTGCTCAGTGTCACATAGCAGTCTCCACGTCGGGGCGCCGTTCGGCCGCTGCTCTACAGCCGCTGGCCCCGGAGGGACGCCGTCCACCCCACCGGAGTTGGCGGGGTGATTTGGCGCTCGGGCGACCCGGTTCGGGCACGGAACGGGGAGACGCCCAAGACCTCCCGGGAACCGAGCGCGCCGGTTCTTCCGAAAGGAGGGATTGGGAGGTCATAACGGGGAACAAGGAAGAGTTCAGCGGGCTCGAGGCCAGTGGACGATGAGAACGAAAGCTGGGAACGAACACGATCGGTCGACTTTGAATGTTTCTCTTTCCCTCGTGTATGCTTTGTAAAAAATTAAAGACGTTTACAAATCTCTGTAATGCGAAACTGGAGCGCAGCTCTTAGAGGAGGAAGGGGAGGGACGATACGGAGGGGAGGTTATGCCCCTCCTCCTCTTTCCTCCTCCTCCTTCCCTCCTCTTCCTCCTTTCGCCTCCTCTCCTCCTGCCGCTGACTTTGTTCATAAGTGATTTGAAACGAAGTTGTGACGTCATTTTCTCCGCAATATTTAGCGAAAAAAAATTTATCCGCAAAATTTAGAAGGAAAAATTCTCCGCTAACTTCAGCGGGGAAGCGTCCCATAATGCAACGCGCGCGCTTACGCCGACGCCGCTGAACCCGAAAACAAGCGCCTATAACAGCTGCGCTCAAAAAAAAAAAAAAGAAAAGAAAAAAAAAGTTGATTTACTTGCAGGTATTAAGTGTTGAAAAGGAAGATCGAAACGGCCATTAGGTTGACACGTTTTGCCTGCCTCCTTAATCGCCAAATTCTCTTCATAGAGCGCAGGCTTACCGACTCCTCTGCGGGAAGGCTTTTAACGTGTTTATCACCAACTCTAGTATTTGACGTCATGCCACTGCGCATGCGCAGACGCTTCACGCGAATCTGTTCCTGCGCACGCCCCAATGCCCACACGTGGTGTGGGCAGACGCGGACTCGATTGTAAGCAGGGCGTTGCTCTATATGGACGCGTAGACATCGTCTAGAGGACAATCGGTTGTGGCTGACGTTCACTCTCCGTCCCAACGCAGGCTGTGCGTGTTTTGGGCTCTCTTTCTGGAGTCTTCGACATTCGCGGTGGTTGGCTCCTCGCGTGCTTTTGCGGAGACGCGCCGACATTTGTTGGAGCGCCGCGCTGGACGGAGCGCTTCACCGACTGGTACTTCGACCACGCGGGACCCTTCAGCGGGCCTGAAATCTCTGTTCATGCGGCTGGCGGCGATAATAGCCGGCCACTTCTTCCGTCTGCGACCGCCTCGGTCGAGTTCGAATCCGATCTCTGGCGATCATGAGCAGGCTCCGTCACCTCGGGGCCATCAGGGTTGGCGACCGCCGTAGCCCCCTCACTAATCCCCGTCGTCTATCGATATTCGTTGGCGAGTCACTCGGTGTACAGCGTTTTTCGCTTTGATTCGTTCATGATAATTTGGGTATGCCCGCACCACCGTGTTGTTTTCGCGCATCGAGAAGTCCATGTTGCTTTCATCCTGGAGTACGATGCACCTGGCTTACGATTACCGAGGTTATCCGGATGGCCGCGACCTCGAAAACGTGTGGTCACGTGAAAGCGCGCCGTAGCGTTTCCCCTCCCCTCGGACTTTTTCCCTTTTCAATCATGTAAGTAAACGTTTCCATCATCATCATCACTTCGATCTTTATTGAGAGGTCTTATATATCGCCGCCAATAGAATCCGCAATCTGGCACGCGTTCCTTTGAGTTATACTGTATCATATGTTTTTTTTTTACTTTGTTTTACTTTTGTTACTTACTTCCTACTGTAATACCTCTGGCCCCGAGTGTAACGAAATAAATAACGCGCACACTAGCGAGAATCTCTTCCCCTTCACTCGACCACATGACGAGCTTCGTTCACCAAAACGAGTGTCGGCGACTCCGACCCGCCAGATCTCCGTTAGCGCTGCACGCGGGAACTTTCTCGTTCAAATCTAGCGTTTGAGGAGCGTCTTCGCATGTCGCGTTCGGCAAATTTGGAAACAGAAGCGGTGGCAATTGCCCCTCCGTTGAGGCTCGTAAAGGAGAGGAAAACCGGGACCGTTTATGCTGGAAGCGAGGTTAATTTATCTGTACGGGTCTATGGCTCTTTCCCTTTACGACTCTGGGTTCTGTGCGGGCTCCTCTTACAGCCCCGCTGTATAAACGATATGAGCCACGGCGCCTCCGAGGGTTCACGCGACGCGTCGACGCCACGCGCCGCGAGCCTGATGATGGATACGCTTCGGGAACTGTCCGACGCGAATATGGCCGCGCGGGGGAAAGCGTTTCCTTTCGTCCGGGGTTTCCGTTACCGGCGAAACGCTGAAACGCGTTGCCAGCTAGCGGTCCTCTGGTCGATCATCTGGCCGAAATTTAAATGCCCATTTGGGGCAGCGTGGAGTCCGCGGTAATCCAATAGACGGATAGCGAAACGGGAAGTTTGTTTTTGTTTGTTTGGTTGGTTTCGCCTAAACAAAAATATTACTTGCGATTGAATGCTACGCGTGACCCTTCACGTGCTCAGGTGGTTCTGTCGTCGAAAGATGAGGAGGAAAGGGGGAGGAGGAGGAGGGGGCATACCCTCGTCTCCGTTCCTTCCTCTCCCTCCTCCTCAAGAGCTGCGCTCTAATTTGGCGTTACTGGGAGTTGTAAACGTCTTTCATTTTTATACTTTTTTTTTGTGCTGCAAGCGTCTCGTATGGATCTTCGGTTTCTCTGCTACCACCAGCATCTCTCGGATTTGCAAATAAATATGATCATTATCATTATTATTAAACCACAGTTGATAGTCCAGCAATATATCCGTCTCTTTTTCTATATCTGTACTTTCACGTTTTCCTCTCAAGTTCAAGCTAGCCCTATCCTAGTATCATGCACCAACTAGCTCAACCCAAGCCATTATTCGCGATCATAACCGGCATTTACTATTTTTATACGTAAAATATGAAAGTTCAAAGATAACAAACCACCATAAAACCCCAAATAACATACTGTAAATGACTTAATTTTCTCTAGGACCTAATTTTCGCGAATTTCGCGAATGGCCTACAATTCGCGAAAAATACGTCCCGCGAACAAGTCGGGCAATATGTGAACGCTACGGAAGCTACACTCGATTCGCGAAAATTAGAACCCGCGAATAATTTCAAATTTTCAGCTTTGGCCCGATTCGCGAAAATTTGAGCCCGCGAAAATTAAGTCGTTTACAGTATTTGTTTTTGCAAAATATTGCCGTTTCTCGACCCGCACCTCCCTTTAACTCCACTGATACCGTGTCATTTGCATTCGATACTGTCACTAGAACCGACACGTATGACGAAGCATATATTTTCGCTGTTCATTCAGCTATCCGTAAGCCTCCGTGTTCTTTCTAAAACCGTCACGCCAGTCGACGCAGCAAATAATTTCGCTGATAGCGATAGAGTTAATTACGCTTTCCTCACCTACAGCTGAAGAAACGCAAGCGAGTCTCGCATCTCATTATCCCTCCGCAGCCAATCAGATTGAGGCATTAGGCGATAAGAACACCAAAGAACGAATCACGAAGCAACAGACCTCTGCTGCGCCGTCATCGCGCGACGCAGCGGAGGCTGGTTGCACTATCTCTCCACGGGGCGCGGTGCCGCCGGGCCCGAGATGCGTTCCGATAGTAAATTGAAACTTAAAAACCCGTCGAATTTGTGCGGTTTTTCAGAAAGCCGTAAAATGATGCGCGTGCCTTCTATCGTTCTGCAATTTGTTGATTTACTGTTTTTCAACGATGCTGAGCAATTTTCTAATTGAAACCATGCCCTTAAACACAATATTAAAAAAGTTAATTACGCAAAAATAATTAACAACTTAATTATCCCGGACTTTAATAATTTTCCTAAATAAGCCCCTGGCCCGGGACCAAAACGCCACAAGCCTTTTTTTTTTTTTTGCGATGAGTAGTTTTTGCAGGAGCGATTTGGTCTGAGTTTTCTGAAACACCCTGTATATATATGTATGAGAGAGAGATATATATATTTGGGATTATGTTTGTGGGGAAAGTTTGATTTAAATCATCGCGGTAAAACCGATCTGATTTAAAATCATGATTTAAATCATCGATTTTTATGTTCCACCCTGTCTGCCAGTGGCTGTGCAGGAACCAAGTGCGCCCCTTCTGTTATCTAAAACCTTTGGGTATACTGCCTCGCAGGGCACAAGGAAAGCCAATCACACTGCCGTTATTACTCGAGATCTTTGGCAATGGCGTTGTTCAGACTCTCAAATAACACGAACTGCGCGCGGATGTTGGCTATTATTTGGTCGTGCCCATCGTTTGTCACTTCTCTTATCGGGCCGGGGCTGAGCGAGGCTGTTAAATCCGTGGAAGTGTTGTGTCATTGGAAACCTGTTATTGTTAGATTGTGGCAGCGCGTGACCTGTGCTCGTTCGTATCAGCCACGTGCCTCGATCCTGGCATTTGATCGTTATCGGCGGTTATAAACAGCGCAGCCCCTTGTAATGCTCGCGGGCGGTTGTCATCGTGTCTCTGTCGGGATGAAACGTTCACCCATGCACACCCGGTGCCTGCGGACGTAACGGAGAATCTCGGCCACTGCCTCACCCTCAATACATGTCCGAGTGTTCTCTTTCCTGCAGGATACAGCGGCAGCTAATCGCGGCGTACAATAAAAGGATCCCGAATTTTGGTTTTTAATGCAGCAGGAGAGGCTCTTTCTGCGGCGGCGAATTAGGGAGAAATGGATGTAGTACTTTATTGGCTACGAACGCGCCATTTTTCTGACATCGCAGAAAGGGAGGACCATATCCGTCAGCGATCTTTGTTTCGAGATTGGCGCAGCGTTGCCACACGGTAAAATTCGCCGCCAGATTTTGGAAATCGGGTGTAATTCTTAAGCGTTTGATGTTCTAGAGAGTAAACCGCTTCTGGTGAAATCTGCCCGGTAAAGTGCCTCGTGCGTGACCCTCCGCAACTGCAAGCGCTGCCGGTGCCGCATAAGTATAGCCATAGCTTGGCGGCGCAAGCGGTCGCTCAATTGTAGTAGAGCTGCAGAGGCATAGATTAAACGGCTCAGATTAAGAAAAATAGTTTACAATGAAGCAACCCGTCAGAAAATAGCAAACCAGCCGATGGATAGCTTTCCGACCGGCCCGACGGCGACGATAGTTTTGTGTTTGCTTTTGAGACCAGTTCTTTGTTATTTTATCGAAAATACGCGTTTCAAACGCAAAAAAAAACAAGAAAAACATGTTTTTCTTTTTGAACACAATCAAATCTTATAAACAAATACCTCGTGCAGTGCATAAAAATATGTACAAAACGTGTTTTTTTTTTGTGTGTGTTTTTTTCGCCTTTATGAGGTGACGTTGCAACGAGATCATAGTTTATTCGCGCTCCGTTGGTCCGGGGGGGGGGGGGTATTTGGCAGCGGTCCTCGCATCAGCACATCAAAAGTCATAACTGACCTCTGCGAAGAACGGCGATCTTGATCGTGTAGAATGCATGTTGCGGGAGCACTGTGGAAGTTAACATATACAAGGTAGTAAACTCGTCAGCGCTCTCAGCCAGGTCGCATTCAAAACTACGTAACTTCTCGAGAGAGTCACACTGCCGCCAACTGGAGCTGCTTTTTAGAGGCCCGTGACATGGCGGCATTCCAACGGAGCTTCATAGACCGCCACCAGGCGCAATCTTGAAATTTATTCATTCGTTTTAAGATAAGTTTTCTTGGTTTTCTGCCAACAGCCTAGAAACAATAGTCTAGACTAGTGTTTCTGAGCTGCCGCCGCAACATAGACCACATCTAAACACAGAAATAAGTGCAAAACTTTCGGTTCCATACCCCCTTAAGATTAGTAATTGTCGTTTTGTCAACCCACGTATACGTTTGAAACGCAAAAGGCATCGTTTTTGTTTCTTTTTCTTGACGACCAAAATTTTTAGGACCAAATTTTCTAAGATTTTTCTAAAGCTTTCGACAAGGCCCGTCACGTGCTTCTTCTTCATAAACTTCTTAACCTAAACGTGGATTATAATGTACTCGCTTGGATAGAATCGTTTCTAACAAACCGCCCCCAATTCGTTCAGGCTAACGGAACCAGTTCATCACCCTCGCACGTTGGCTCCGGTGTCCCACGAGGTTCCGTAGTATCCGTACTCGGCCCACTCTTATTTCTTATTTATATTCACGACCTTCCTTCACGTGTCTTCTTTTTCATAAGCCTGTACGCTGAGGATTGTGTCATTTATAAAGAAATTCTTTAACGATTCTGACATCTCCGTCCTTCAAACTGATATTAATAATGTCACTCATTGGTCTGCAGATTTATCTCATGGAACTTATCATTTCTAAATGCAGGTCTATGAGAGTGTCCCGTAACACCTGTCCTTCCTACTACATCAAGAAGTGAATTCTGCTTTCTGTTTCCTCCTATAAATATATTGTCACGAACGGCAAGTGATGAGGCGACGAAAACTGAAGTAAACTAAACGTTTAATGAGGCGAACTTGTGCCCAAAACAATAGAGCGTCGCGGGCGTCGAAGTCGGCGTAACAGCCCTAACGCTGGGGCGAGACTGACTCGACAAGGTTGCTCTTATCTAGAGTGCGTCACTATCTCGAAGATTCGGCGAAGAAGGCTCGAGCGTCGCGCGCTCGGGGCGAGAATGAACATGCACTTTCTAGAACAACAAAAAACAGGAATAAATGATAGAAGTTATGTCCGGAGCAAGAATAAACGAGAACCTTCTAGAAGCCCGTGACTGAGCTTTGCTTTCTCGGCCCCGCGCGCGGCAATATTGCTTAGCCAATAACCTCTCCTGGAATATCCATGTCGAAAATGTCACTAAAGGCGCTAATCAATTACTACGCTATCCCAAAAGAAACTTTTCGCTTACTCCTGGTTCTCTAAAGCCGGGGTCAGACTGCTTCTACATCATACAAAAGACAGTCTGCATTCAGATTCGAACGGGAGTCGCCGTGAGATCCCTGCTTCGAATGCCGCATAGCAATGAGTTCAAGGGGAAACTTGGCACGCGGCACTCGAACCACGGATATTGCGTTGACTCGTGTTTGCAGACTGTCTTTCGTATGATGCACGAGCAGTGTGACACCCCTAAAGCTTCTTTTATACACAATTGTAGTTCGCTCTAAACTGGAATATGCGGCCTCTATCTGGGACCCCGGTATCACCCTTGCATCTGCTGATGAGTCCATTCAGAATCGTTCCGCTCGGTTCATTCTTTCAAACTATCATCGCACAGCCAGTGTCACCTCTATGGAAGCATCTCTATCATTTAATCTGTCTTTTCGTGGAAAATTATCTGGTTTTGTCTTTTTCACAATATGCATCAGTCTAATTAAATACTTAGCGACGCATTGCTTATAGAACCATCTTACTCATCACGAACAAATCACCAGTTGAAAGTTGGCATCCCCCAATGTAACACCTCCTCATTTAATTCCTCTTTTTTTCCCAAAACCTCAATAGAGTGGAATCGCCTTCCCGCGCCCATGGTATCAATAACTGATGCTGCTGATTTTAAAACTGCGATTACTAATTTTCTTGTTGTTCCTTAGCGATTGGTCCTATTTCTTGCCTTCTGTGTTGTTATACTCGTCTATTTTGTGTTTAAACTCCTCTTTGTGATGCCTTCGGGCGCCGAGAGAAAATAACTGAAATGAAATTGGCGCAGCGTACGAACTGCGCTTAAAACTTGCTTTATTGTTTCTTTCGTGACAACGATTACAACTAGTTACCCGATATTTTACTACTTTGATATGTTTGCCATTCTATGTGTTGCGTCTCCCCTCAAATTGGGTCAACCGGGACCTCCGATGTCTGCCTCCCGACGGCCCAAGTGGATGGGAAGATAGCGGACCTTTTCCAGTGGTTAACACGAACGGCACGGTCGCAACATACTCTGGCGCGACAGACACCCCCTTCTTTGTTGACGAGACAAGATGCTCGATGTGGTAACCCGAGCAGTATAGCTCTTGCGCAGTGTACCGCGCTCGTCCGCAAACATGAGGCCATTTCGTGACCCTCAAAGCAAAGAAGAAATAAATGAAAGGTTGCTAACAAATTATGTGTCACGTGCATGACCGGCGTCTCTTTGTTGCTCTAGTCAGACCCTCACCTCGCAGCCAGCTGGAATGTATTTCGCAATTATAACATGATTGCGGGGTGTCAGTGTCGGCTCGAAATCGGCGTCAAATTCGTTGGCTTAACTATACCGTGTGCATACGCGAGTGCTGGCCTCGTTCTAAATATTTTGCGGATCTATGAGGTGCCTGAAATGCCCAGGCTTGATCTAAAATGAGCTGTAAAAATCGGCGTCTGCACGGAGCGATCTAAACTTTTTGTCCACAGGTCGGTTTTATCATGCAAGATTACAAAGCGTAGCTCCCTTTCTGTAAAAAATAGGGCCAAGAAACTGGCCAGGGTCAGTGGCGGGTGGAGACGCAAACGACCGAGTCGAGTGGTGGGCGTGCTTCGCCGACCAGCGAAAGAAAGCAGACGACATGCAGACGACATCCGCCGGCAGCAAGAGGGCCGTTGGCGCCGTTGTTATGCAACCGCGTTTTCTTTTATTCTTGTTACGTCAAGTTTTGCTATCATTCTCCGCGTTTATTAGGTACATTGCAAAAATATTGTGTTCATTTTAATAGACCACGGTTGTCTCGAGCAGTCTCGATAAGGACGTAGCGCCATCTATCGATACGTGCTCCAAACACGCCCCGCCACTTGACTCGGTCGACTGCGCGTCGCCGTCCGCCGTTGACCCTGGCAAGTATTTTGGCCCTATTTTTCACAGAAAGGAGCTACGCTTTGGAATTTTACGACACAAAACCCACCTGTGAAATACACCTTTGACGAAAAGTTTAGATTGCTACGTGCAGGCGCCGATTTTTACTGCCCATTTTAGAGCAAGCCTGGATATTTCAGACACCCTATATAGTCTTGAGCCGGAAAACAGCTCAAGGTAAATGTCATACTGAAACCTTCCGTTTTATGAGAGCAACCTGTGGCGTTCCATTTATTTTCGTAATCCTCCAGATGTTTTGACCGATTCGTCTTAGGCGGGTCCAGTCTAAGAAACAGATGGGTCCGACTGAAAAAATGCAATCACGAAGCTCTTTTTTAATTTTCATTTTCCTCCTTCTGCCTGAGCATCGTACCGGTGTGCGTTCGTGTAATATTGGCTAAATTATTCATCAGCGAAGACATTAAACGCCAATTCAAGACAGACTACTTCCCACCGCAGTCCAAATTTCAGTACAAACGATTCAACAATTGCATGTGGAGTTTTAATGATTTTTTTTTATTTTTCTGGAATGGATTAGATTTATATTGAATTGGTTGAAACCGTACCATGCACTGTGTTGCCGAGTATTGCTGCAGGGATATTGTCAAGTTGTGTTAGCATTTTTTTTACCGGTCCTTTATTTTTTTGGACGAAGGTGGGGAATTGTTGTTATGCGGATCGCAAGTTCGTCTGCTTCTTGCCTAGGGTTTGCGATGATGTCAGAACGCCAAGATCTTATTGGCTAATTGAAAACAAAAAAACAAAAAAACAGTGGGAAGACCTCAAGGCATTTAACATTCAGATCTACCCACTATTCTTCCAATCAAAGTCAATCGGAACTCGGCGTCGTTCTGACGTCACCGCAACCCCTGCGCAAGAACCAGACGACTTGCTCTCTACATTATTATTACTATTATTATTTTTATTTCGAGTCAGCTCTTTGCGTACACGCCGCCAACCAAGCACGGTAATTTCAAATAATAATTAAAAAAAGCCATGCATATTCTTTCCCGCGGAGCATACCGAGTCACTACAACCTGCAGGGCATGTCAAGGCTCAGATTTGAGATCAGACGTGGTCAAAATTTTAAGGCCCGATCCAACCCGGCCCGATTAAGTCCTGACCTGAGCGCGACTATGGTTCGTGGACGCCGACCCGAACCCGTTCCGAGCCCGACTGTAATGTTTAACGCGAGCCCGACCCAATCCCAACCCAAACCTACTTTTTTTTTTTTTTTTAACAAAGAGATTGTTTTATGGCCGGCTGGCTCCTAGCGTTTTCTGAAAAGGATGTACGTCATTCTTGGAGGAGAAAATGTGACCGTCACTCCAACATAAAAAAAGGGGGAAGAACAGAGCAATTGCTTGTTGGGGTCGAACCCGGCACCTTTTAGTTGTGAGTCTGACGCTGAACAAAGAGGAAGCAAGGTTCTAAGCTAATAGCAAGTTGAATCGTGGTCTACAAGAGGATTGACAACCACGCGGATGAGAGCAGTCCCGTAATTTAGTCTTGACTTGATGTTCGGAGACACAAGATACATTCTGCGTTAGTACACCTGCCTTAGCCACAATTAGGGAACCTTCATGTGCGCTTTGCGTGGCTAGAGTGCACATGAAGGCACTCTAGCTACGATAGTGCGGGAAACATTCCCACACTCAACTCCCTTTCTTTTTTTTTTATCTTCTTTTTTTCTGTGGTGCAGTAGTTAGCATATTTGAACGTTAATTAGGAAATCCGGAGTTTGAATCCCAGCGACGCCAAAAGATTTTGTTTTTCGACGGCTTCGTAAACGATTATTTCATTCGATCAGTCTGTTCATTTATCTGCATATTTTCGATTAAGTTGTACCTTCTATTTACACGCCACGATTCACTACAAACCAAATTTCCTTCTGCTTAGAATAATACCCTGTTTTTGCAAAAATGTAAACGAAGTCATATTTTATTCGCATTCAGGAACCGTGTCTATAATGATCGTGTTGATATCAGAAGACAGGCTTGATTTACGAATTTTCACAATTCATTCAAGTTAATGAAAGGACACACAGTAATTTATCTTACGTGTAAGTGAACTTTTAGGGAAAGTACAATTTGAGTTGGCATCATTTGATAGATTCTCACGAATGAAATTAAGAGCGCGAGTCATGCCAAATGGGAAACAAAAATCAGCGGCGCGACAAGCAATCACAATCGAAATTGATCGCGGAGGATAGTAACGCAGATGGACTCTTACATGTCACCGATAACCTACCTGCGTTGGCACTTTCTGCTTTATAAGTTACTTGCACTCCCTTTCCCATATGCACGTTCAAAGCTCTTATAAGGTAGTATATACCGCAGTTCATATTCATCGCATTTCTAGATTTAGCGAGGTCGGGTTGTCGAGTCCCGATACCTAAATCCCGGCCCGATCCGAGCCCGAACAAGGCGCTCCTATATTGACTCGAGCCCTTCCCGACAGTTGGGTCGGGTTCAGGTTTTCGGGCTAGACCCGAGCCCGCGCAGATCTCTAGATTACCTTTTCACCCGAAAATACTATCTGAGCATGTAATGCTTGGCGTCACAACTCAGATTGCCTTTCGTGTAAAAAAACAAAAATAATAATAAAAAAAGCTTACGTGAGCTTCGGATTGCAGAAATTCCAGGGAACGATTGGGATTAAAAATTCGGTCGGCTCAAGGACACCACGGCACGATCGAGGCCTCACATGCTCAGTGTTTCAGCGGCATTATTTGGGCCTTCAGCCAGGCACGTAGCCAGGGGGGGGAGGAGGGGAGGGGGGAGGGGGGCCGCATGGGCCCGGCCCCTCCCCCCAAATCTTCCATTTGGCTGGGGCCTTCTCTCCCCCTCCCCCTCATACAGCATTTTGTCATGGGCGCCCCCCCCCCCCCCCGAAACAAAATCCTGGCTACGTGTCTGCCTTCAGCCTAGCTTCCCTCTGCCACATTAATAGAGTGCACACTCGGGTTGCAGTCTGCAATGAGTTTTAGATATGTATATCTTTGCTTCCGGGTATAGGATGAAAAGGGACTTTTTGATGTGGGGATCTTTCATGTCCACAATCTGACGACACGGGTTGCAGGGAGGTGTCGAGATTGCTCAGCGGAATTTGTTCAACGCAAGGGGTGGAAGGCGACGTGAACGCGTCGACCGCGTGGGGACCTTTTCGCTGTAAAGACGCCACTTAGCGGCAGATGCATAGAATAGGTTTAGGCGATTGTGGCGCCGAGAACAGCACCTTCGGAGTAGCGTACCCTTCGTAAAACGTATACTAATTTTGCACTTTTATGAAACATTTACGAAAATACGCTTTGAGTATATGGGTTTGCGGATAGAATGTTAAACATACATTTAATACTCACACCTTGGTTGCCAGACTGGGTCGACGCACGGACATCGCCGCTGACATATGAAGTGCACAGAATATTATAATAAAAGTGCGCTTTAAATATTGAAACAAAAATCAAGAAGCGGTTTTGTGAAACTGCAAAAATCGATGAATGAATAAGAACACTCTGGGAGGACATGGGCAGACTGCACAGTTCTTTCAAGTAGCACCAAACATTTTCTGATGTCTCCTTCAATGCGTACACTGTGCCTCCCAACTTCTTAAACTGAAGGTGATACATGAAAAACACCCGAAAGAGAAAGAAATCACCGAGATGAAAAATTAGAAAAAAAACAACAACAACAACAAAGACACGAGAGAGAAAAAAAGGAGAAAAAAGGATGAAAAGAGAATAAATGTGCGGAAAACAAAAAAGAACATTGACTATAGTCGGTGACAGCGAAGTGGAAGCTCCTCCCACATCTTCCTCTTTATGCAGAGCGAACGCTGGAAAGAGGTCGCCTCCTCTCCAGCGTCCGCTCTGCTAAAGAGGAAAGATGTGGGAGGAGCTTCCACTTCGTTCTTGACTTGTCACCGACTAATTCAGTTCTGGTTTCAGGTAGTTGAGCTCAACCTTGGGCAACCGAAGGGAAGGAGCAGCGATGTTGTTCTCGTCATCAGCAATCCTTTAGGTCTCAATTCCAGGACACCAGCATAATTGGGAAGCACAAGTACAAACTCGGCCGAGAGATTATTGAAGCCCATCAGGATAGCTGGTGACTAAAACAACATCGCTGCTCCTTCTCTTGGGCTGTCCAAGATTGAGATCAACTACCTGAAGCCAAAACTAAATTAATCGAAATGTTTTGTTTTCCTTTTTATTCCCTTTCTTTTTCCATTCTTACCCTTCTCTTCTATCTTCTTCAGTTTAACAAGTTGGGAGGAAGAGTGCACTCATTGAAGGAGGCATCAGTAAATGTGTGTTACTATATTGTCGAGCCACTAAATGAGCTACGCATAGTGTATCGGCACTCCGCTTCCGATCTGCTAGTGGGCGCTGCCATCTTGGTACTTAATGTAGAGCAGACGCAAATGTGTATCGCCACAACTAAAAAAGTGCGTCTTCTTCAGCTTTAGATGCGGTGTCCGGAAGCTCAGGTCATATCGTTTTGCTCTGTCGCGAACTGTTTTAGCATTTCTGGGGGACGGAAAAGCGTTTCCTGCGATTTCAGATAGTAAGCTTCAGATAACTGGCCACCATGATTTTAAACAGCAAGATGGCTGAAGGGTTATTACTCTAAAGCGTAGCTTATTTAGTGGCTCTAGCTATAGACCTTTGCAAAAGTCGCCTTCTGCGCGCTGCCATCTTTGTCTGCTGGGCTGTGGAAGGCCTTCTGAGCATGCGCAGTTGCTCTGCTGTGCGGCATATCAAGCGCTGCGCATGCGTCCACAGCTCAGTGACTCAGCATTTTTCGCCCGGGTGATAAGCGATGGAAAGGTTTATAGTCGGTGGCAGGTCAAGAACGAAGTGGAAGCTCCTCCCACCCTTTTCCACTGCAGCGGAGCGAACGGTGGGGAGGAGGTGACCTCCTTCCCACCGTTCGCTCCGCTGCAGTGGAAAGGGGTGGGAGGAGCTTCCACGTTGTTCTTTCAACTTTTATAGTTGAAAGAACGGTGCTGTCTGTCATTGTCCCTAAGTGTTTTTATTCTTTCATTGATTCCTGTAGATCAGCTAACACCTTATAAACACCTACCTATATATACACAGCGTTTATTCGCCTTTGGCACGCAAAACAGTCGCAAGGGCCATCTGCTTTGGAGTCTCATATCCAGCGAAGTCCAGTAAACATTTGTGTTCAGAAACACGTGTACTTTGACCTTTATTGTACCGAGCTAACAGTTCAGCCACATGTAAAGAAAAAAAAACACTCTTATTTTGCTTTGCAGGGAAAGCCTCCGATGTCCGCATTCTGGGCCGAGGCGTGGATGTGCAACGCCTCCGCGCCTATACTAACAGTTTCGATGGCGTACCAACTTGTTTTTGAGTGAGGGGAGGGGGGGGGGGCAAACCAGACACTCCGCCCCCCCCTCCCCCAGGGCCGGGGGCGGTGCCCTTGGTACCCCTTGGGCGCCGCCGGCCAGTGTTTGCCCTGCCCAGTGGCGGCTGTTTCAGGGGGGGGGGGGTGCAAACACACTTGCCCTGCCCCCCCCCAACACACACACACTGAGAACTGGGGGGGGGGGGGGGCAAAGCGCGCTCCTTGCCTCCCCGGTTGGTACGCCCATGAACAGTTTCACCATCGTTCTTCACTTTTGATGCCCGAGTCCCTCTAGAGCGGCAAGCAGAAACAAATGACAGCCACAAGCCTCAAACCAGTCTTTCGCGATTTGACTTCACTATAAGAAATGCCTGCGCGTCGACTTACCCGCGAAACACTCAAAGAGCCGATCTTGCGATCTACGAAATCATCTCAGCGAATGATGAGGCGGAACATCTGTTTAGACTTCAAGATTAAGTCTGCGCTGTGGCATTACGCAATGCAAAGCGTCATGCTTGCGTTGCGTAATGCCACAGCGCAGACTTAATTTTGAGGTCTAAACGGATGTTCCGCCTCATCATTCGCCGAGCTGATTTCGTAGATCGCAGGGATTGGCTTTTCGAGTGTTTTGCGGGTAAGTAGACGCGCAGGCATTTCTTAGAGTGTTTCTAGAATAAAGGAGGCTGCGCTCAAGCACGAGCACCATGCACGCGAGGGTGTCTTTGGCAGGCTTGCAATCACTCGTGCTTACTTCCATAGAGTTATTACAATAAACGCTAGAGGCTCAGCTGGCGCTAGTGTCTACGGGACTTCCGGTTGCAAATTGAAGCAGACAGCATGCAGTCTACATTTCCAGCCTCCTGTGTATTCCTATGGGAAAACGCGCGTGAATTTTGTCTCTTCGCCGGAAAATAACATGAATAACTTTTGTCATATCGGTTGTAACGGATAGTATGTACGCTTTATTGGTATTGTGAAAGTGTAATTGCTTTAGTTAGAGCATTTTCTTTACCACTGAGCGATGTTAAACTTCGCTCTATTTCAGAGCCCAAACCCCTGTTTCAAGGAAGGTATGTGAAAACGAGCGACGGTTCTAAGCAAACTAACGATCGAAAGGAATGTAGTGTGTGTTCAGGTTCACTAGCATTTCGGTGGTGCTTATATATTGCTAATATGCCCGTCCTGTCATTGGATGAAAATGACGTCCGTCGTGCGCATCTTTACGATCGGTTAAAGAAACATTCGAACGCAAAAAATGAAGCACGTGAGCTACGAAAGGTATGTCTTTTTATTATTTCCCATGTCGGGCAGTTTTTATCGGGCACCTGCTCCTGGCTCCCTTATTTGCAAAGATTTGGAGCGTGCGGGTGATGCTTTGAACCATTTGAACCCAGAACAAGCATCTTCGCAGTACTTATTTATTGCAAATCTGACTATATTACGTGACTTTCAATTTATTTTGATCGTCTGCAAGCACAAGGAGTTACTTATCCAGTGTTACTGCGTAGTTCTTGCCGTCTCTCTCGGTTTTCTACATGTCCTTCGTTCGTTTGGCACGTATATCCCCCATGTTGGAAAGTGTCGACGCCGTGTTCGCGCTAACAGTGTCCGACAGCGACAAACCTCAAGCAGAGTCTTTCGCGATCGACATGCTGTAGACTAAACAGGCTACGCTCAAGCACGAGCATCATGCACGCGAGGGCATCTTTGACAGGCTTGCAATCACTCGTGCTAACGCTCGCGAGCACCGAACGACTAAACGCCTGCCAGAGGTACCATCGCGAGCATGCTGCATGTGTATGAGGCTTGTCGCTGTCGTTTGTTTCTGTCTGTCGCTCTAGTGGGACCCGGGCTTGATATGTACTAACGACGACAGCTCGCGAACACCCGACGAGATTTGCAGTTTCCGAGATTCTTTGTCCGAGCCGTCAGGCCATTACGATCTGTCCTTTGTCAAAGTCGCCTGAATCAGCAGCATTTCCCAGTCCATACACACGTAGTGTATACGAAATGATCCCTCTGATATCCCCGGCAGCCGTTAACTTCCATCTGCATCAGCAAGTGGTAGATAACACGGTTGGCGCGTCAGATAGGCGCGTTGATTCACACAGTGTAGGGGCGGTCGTAATGTCTTGGCTGATAAATGTATACTTTAAGTGTACGTTTTCGTTTTATAAAAGCACAAAATTAGTACACTAATTCTGTGTTGCTTTTTATCGAGCATATACCGCCGCAGCAAGATGATTTTGATCGTACGATCAAAGGGTATCGGTTCCTGTTTTTGCCAAAGAATGCGCTGTGATTAGTCGATATAGGTGGAGGAGGCCATGGACAAAAAGTCCGAGATGTGCACTAACACATGTGCGCGTTTTCTCTCCTCGTCGCCAGAAGTGCAAGAGAGGAAATTTTATCTTCCCTTCCTCGCGTCCGCCGTCCGGACTTTCGAAGGAAACAGAGAGTTTTAGGGAACCGGAACAAAATACGATCGATAGACAAAAACGATCGATACCTTGGATCGGGCGTGTGAACCGATCGTGTGCCCTGAAACGGCTTTGGGGGAGCCGTATTTGCAGACTGTTGCAGACGATCGGGACAGCGCCCCCTGGCAACGGAAACCTGCATCGGGCTCATCGACAAAAAACATATTTGCGTGTCTGTGTAATGGGGGGGGGGGGGGGTTACAAATAGCAGAAACTGAAGTAAATAAGATTCGCATCTCGAAAATATAGATCACCTAGCTTTATATATTACTCAAAAAGCCCGTGCGTCTACTTTCCCGCACAACACTCGGAGAGCCAATCACCGCAACTTGCGGAGGCAGCTCAGCGAATGACGATGCCGAAACATATGCTTGAGACAAAAAACGCAGTCTGAGTTGTGACATTATAAGCAATGCAAGCGTGACGTTTTGCATTGCTTAATGTCACAACTCAGACTGCGTGTTTTTGGTCTAAACATATGTTTCGGCTTCTTCATTCGCTGAGCTGCCGTAAGTTGTGGTGATTGGCTCTCCGAGTGTTGTGCGGGAAAGTAGACGCACTGGCTTTTCTTAAAATGGTACTCATAGTTCGTCTGTTTTTTTTGTTTTTTTTTTCACTAAAATGAATGCGCTTTCGTGATACAAAACCTGGCGCCCCACGGCGTGTCGCAACTGGCACTGCGAAGTTTTAAAATGTTCGTCTGCTAAAGGAACACACGAGTGTTCCGACAACAACAACACTGGCGCTCGATGTTTTGGACGACGAAGACATTTTATTCGGTGAAAACAATTTAGAAAAAGTTATTTTATACGACTGTCCGCGCACTAAGAGAAGGCGCTTGTTGGCGGCAAGGCATGGGACGTTCAACTTGGCGTCGATGGACGAGGAGGACGTCGTACGGCAGTTCAGGTTCACAAAGGAGGATCTGCCCCATCTCCGATTGGCGCTGCTCACTGAGAGTATTGTAGAAGGGAAGTCAAAGGAGGTGTTTCGTAGCCTTAACTTGGAATGTCACCTTTGAATGATGGGTGCTCCGCATCCCGGAGACGCTCAACCAATGGCTGGGTTCGGGTGTCAGTGGACGAGGCCCTCGCGATCGGGCTGCGGAGGCTGGCCTACCACAACCGCCTCGGTGCTCATGTCGGTCTCGCGGTCGCGTACGGTACAGATAGCAGACGATCACGGTCATACGCCTGCAATCCGATCGTCGCGCCGTGTACGGTATGGCTACGAAGAAAAAAGAACTATGACTTCTACTGTGGCCATTTTTAAATTATCACCCAGTATTCAGAGGGCTCGTCTTTTAGAATATATGTGATTAGCATTAGTTCACAAATTATTATTTAATGAAACATTTTGAAAGTAAGTATTGAGAGTCTTGATGCAAAAGACTGTTGTCCACTTTGTTGCCACTACAGACAACCATCATAGTCATAATGGCATAACGGGTAATAAATGACCAAAATGCACATCCCAATGTTTGTATTAAAATAATGAAAACTAAAAGTGTAATAACATAAAAAAGCATTTTGTAGGTTAGTCGGATTTGAACCATCAAATCTTCGCTCTCCTAAGAGCCCGAAACTAGCGCTTTAACCAATTGAGCTAAACGTTAAATTATTTCATAAGAGGAAGGTCTATCGCGTTTCGTTCTGAACTCTCTTTCTTATTTGCTGACTCCAAGTTTATACACTTGCTGTCAACTATAATGCTCCTGCCAGGCACTACTACGAGTTATTTTATTCATATATGAAGCCTCGGCACGCTTCCTCCGACAGAAAAGTAGCTATTTTGGTAACGAAGCGAGACCGTCGATGTCGGCCGTTGGTCGTGCCTTAACGGTTCGAAGGGCGCATTACGGTAAGATTGCACAAGATTCGCACATGCGCAGTTCGTACCGGAGGGCCCATCGACCCGTATCGGATGTCCAAAAACGGTTCCCTAAAGGCTGAACTCCATGGAGCGAATTAAGCGACGAATAACTGACGAACGCCGCCCGACGGCAGGTTCGCTTTGCGGGCGACGTAGCAGCCACTGTGTTGATTCCACGCGCAGAGCAGAAGCCGCCGGGCAAACTTCGTCGGTTGTTCGCAGCATATTCGTCCCATGGAGTTCAGCCTTTAAACTCTCTATTTACGATGGGCCGTTGTACGTTTTATACCGTAACGCGAACTTGCTTTTGACGCCCGGGGAAAGGCACGCGACGCACCAAACTCGTCGACTTCGTCGAAGGGTCGTCACGAGCGTTGAGGGTCACGGTGAGGTTAATTTCCTCCTCGGTCCGCAAATTGGTTCTGCGAAGAAATCAGCCTGGGAATCGGTGATTAACGGCTTCAAAGAGGCGCCGCGCGAGCGCCATCGGTGCTGCGAATCTTCACGAGCAGTTTAGCCGACCATTTTCTGCAACGTTGTCTAAGGAGTTTTTTTTTTCTTCGGTTGAAGGGTTTGGGAAAGGGGGGGGGGGGGTAAGGGGCCTTATTACAAAGTCGCCGACAGATACGCGCAGATGGCCCGATTCCGTCCACGACTGCCAGCCACGGTATACACAACGCGGTGTTGGCCTTCGAAAGCTCTGCATGCTGGCTGCTCGGCCAACGTTCGGCATGCAGGGCCCGAGCTACCGAAGAAAAGGAGACTTGCTTAGGCTGTGCCTATATATATATACTTTTGAGCGGGACTGGCAAATTCGAGACGACGTCATGCTCGGCATCGCAGCGCCTCATCACTGGATAAACGGTAGAAGCTACGGCCCCGTTGAGCTAATTACAGCGCGTGGGAGCAAGTCACGTGACAACTGACCCCCCCGCCCCGGAGTGGATACCCGTGAAGCTGTGTCACGTGCCTCGGCCCGACGATTTTATTAGCTCACCGGGGCCGTACAGCTTTAGCTGTTTGTCAGTTTACTTTATGCCGAGATGGAGCACTTTCGCTCGATTGAATAGCTATCTATGTTGTTTGGCTGGCACTCGGAGAGAGTGAGCTATAGCTTTCTGTGCCATCGCTGCAAATATTGCACCGTAGACGACTCTTGGCTCATCTCTGTCACCTCTTATCCCCGCTCACTCCTGCGCAAAGTGCCGGCGCTCCAGCAGACTGGTTCGAATCTCGGCCATTGTCTAAATTGGCGCTGCGCGCACAAGTCGCGAGATGCGTCCAGTCTCTCGGCGGGCTTCATCGACTCCCTGCACGCACTGCGAGAGAGTGACCTTCGCAACATCGTCGGCAGGACTTTGGCCAGACGAGGAGGTGCCCTCTCCGGCCGCCTGGTGCCCGCTCCATACTCGACGCGCGCGGCTTTTGTCGGGCGGCGCCAAAAATTACGAGTTCGGGCCAATGGCCGAGCCGTGCAGCCTCTCGCACCGTCGTGGCCCCTGTGGCAGGGTCGTCACGGAGGACGGCCATTTGCTTTACAGTGCACCTCCCGATAAGAGATAAAAGCAGAGCGGCCGCCGGCACGCACGAAACCGAGCAAACAACAAGAACAGCGGTAAAGAAGAGCGCCGGCTGCTGCCGCGCGAGTCGAGAGCGCCGGGAATTCGTGCTTTCTGCTCCGGCGCGCAGATCGGTCGTATACGCGGACAGTGCCGGGAAGTCGTCTGTCACCTGCGTGGTCGTGAGTACCTGTCTGTCCATTTTGACGCCACGGCACTCCGGCCAGGCGCGGGCGCAGATTGGACGCCTCCGTCAGCTCTCGGCGGGAGCTCGTGTCGATGCATCGATGCACGCTTGGCGTCGCGCTCGGGCCCAATCGCCGAGTTGGCGCCGTCGTGGGGTGATGACGACGTTTCACGAGAGGAGGAAGGGAACGGGACTTGGGTTCACCTAAAGTCGGCCGACGGCGACGAGGGGCCAAGCATCGAAAGCGCAACGTCACGGCGGACTTTTTGCGCATGCTCCTCCGCCGGCGCAAGAAATTAACTGCACAAAGTGACTTTCGGAAAAAGGTTTTGCGCTTCGTTTTTCTTGGAATTATGTTACTGTCGCCTCGTTTGAAGAGATGGCCCTCCAATGACGCAGCTAGACAACCGGTGCTGGTTATTTGGCCTGCTCAGATCTTCCTAACCGGTGTCCTGCGGTAAATAGCAGTGATTGGCTCTTTTTGTCGTGATGTGCGGAACAGCATAGACGCCTCGGTGATGTTTTTTTCGAAAGGCCATTTGGTCAAGACTTAAAACGGCAGGGAGGAGCTTCAGTAGTCTTGCCTCTAGTTTCCTACCTTCGACAACGCTTCGACGCCTCGTCTAACTCGAGCGCGCACGCACAGCCAAAGCACGACGGTAGGCATTGGACGCGTCCTGGGGTTCGAGGCATTCGAAAGAGACGCCCTGCCGTTCTCTGTACAGCCCTGCACGGATAACAGTTTGATTATCCGCATCCGCAGACTTTGTATCCGTATCTGAACCATATGCGCAAAATGTGGAACCGCATCCGACTCACAATCCAGGCATTCATTGTATATCATAAAATCAAGTGTGAATGAAAAAAAAAATATATATATATAGCAATTTTTAGGCTGTTTGCTTATATTTCCACAAATAAATCTTCGGGTCACCATACGCAGTGGATTTCATTTTATCATCTGTTTTATCGTATTTATATCAAAAGTCATATCAGCCTTCCCGAGACACTTCGCGTCCCTGAAAAAATGAACGCAGTCATGTGATCGTCCCAAGAGTCCGCGACATCACCAGAAAAAGCGCACAAATAGGATATATAATTTTTTTAGGGGCGAAGCTCCTTAGGGGCTAGCCATGTTCGTATGTCCGGCGTCCGGCGTCCGGCGTCCGGCGTCCGGCGTCCGGTGCTCGTGCTCCTGCTCGTAAGCTCACGTGCTCGTGTAGGGCAAAAAAAATTAAAAAAAAGATAAAACGAAGTAAAAAAAATATGTTTTCGCAGTCGACAGGATTCGAACCTGTGCGGGGAGACCCCAATGGATTTCTAGTCCATCGCCTTAACCACTCGGCCACGACTGCGAGGCGAGTTGGGGGGGGGGGGGCTCTTGAGATGTGGTACTAGCTCAAGAGCTGGGGTTTCTGTCATGGATGAAACGTTGCATGTAGCCGCTCAACGTCTATACAGGAGAGGGCGCCGCGGTCAAATGCGTATATAATCGCTTTAAACTTTGCATCCATTGGCTCAACGTTTATAGACGAGAGGGCGCTGCGCTCAAATGCTCAAATGCGTATATAACCACGTTCCATACTACACATTCTCTCTCTGACATGGATGAAAACGAACGAAAGGCTCGGCATGCTGTGGCTCAGCGTCTACGCAGACAAGCACCACCAGAGCTTCGCCCCAATCAACATCATTCACCACGTGGAGATGCGGTCATTTTTTTTTTGCTTTGTAACATTTATTTTACGCAGACGCGTACTTTTCAAACATAAAAGTAGCATTATGAAATTTTAGTTCGGTCAAGCGATTAAAACGTAAAAGGAGAGGTGGTCACTCACCACAACGCACCACACGCTCCGTTTAACTTGTTGTGTAGGAACAGGATATCGTCAACGATGGACGGACTCAGGCTTGTTCGCCTTTCTTGAATTGCAAAACTCGCCAATGAGAGGTCTCTCTCTGCTGGTGCACTTGTTGCTGGAATGGCATGCTCGAACTTCACCACGAGAGTGACGTGAGGACACTCGTGTTTGCGCCAGTTCCACCACTTCAGCAGATCGAATTCGGTCTCCTGGATCCACTTGAAGGCGATGTATTTGTCGATTTCGTCACTTGCTGTGCCTGCCACTTCGTCGTCTGTGTCCTCCAAATCGGACAAAGTGCCCCCGTCGTTCGGATGTCTTCTTATCTTCGAAGGGAATTCTGAAGTATAACCTCGACATCTTCAACCTGATCTTCCTCTCCGTCACTCCACGTTCTTTGGCAGCTGCGATCATCTTCCTGACGTTATTGTGTATGGAACGACTTTCTGAGTCGTCGAGCAGACGCAGCCTTTTTAGTTTGGGGTGTAGAAGCACTACAACCTTGTGCAAGCTGTGCAGTTCCAGTTTTTCTTGAAGGAGTCCGGAGAACGTATTTTAGAGCGCCTGCACAAGCTCAGAATCGTTACTTACTCTCTCTCTAGGTGCTTCAGAAGTCGCGTTTGCCACACGACCACCAAATAGAGGGTTGGACGACATGATGACTCCAGGGCATCACTCGCCGCCTTGAAGGGTCTAAGAAAGTTTACGAGACACTGCAAATTACCTTTCTCTGTGTCGTCGACGCGGCTTGTTTCGCCTTTCTCTGTCAGAACTGCTACAATTTGGTCCCACTGCTGAAGAATAGATGAGAACATGACTAGCTTGCTATTTCTCGCGTCTCCCCTGAGCGAGAACTCTAAACGGCACTGCAGGCCAGATCGCTTGAAGAATATAATCAAGGATCGACAGGCTCGGAGGACATCTGAAAGAACAATTGCATCATCCCGTTGGTCAGCACACATTGTCGTCTCAAGGACAGTGTTGAGAATGTGGGCAGCACAATTTAGGTGCATTAGCAATCTCAGTGCCGAAATTACATTCGTGCCTCTGTCCGTAAACAATTGCAAAGTTTGTAAGGCAGTCTTGAAGGTCAAACCTCCGCAGCACCTGGAGTACTACAGATCGAATGTTTTCACCTGTCTTGTTGCTCTCTTTGTCGAGTCCTGTAGTGCAAAACACGCGCCCCACCAACTTGAAGTTCTTCATGTAGTGCAGCATTGCACGAAGGTGGCAGTTTATTTCTTCGGTAATCATCCTTCCACAAGTCAAGAGTTGCCGCTGCGCCTTGCAACTCAACGATGGAACGTATTTCCTCTTTCACAAGCTTTTTTGTTTCATCGGCGATACGTACCGTAGTTCGAGACACCGTGGTCGGGGCGGCAGCAGTAATGCCGCGTCGAGTTTAGCACACCTCAGCTCCAATATCAAGAAAGCACTGCTCCAGCCTCCAGCGTCCTCACACATTGTCCGGCAATCGCTTCAAATGGTCTCACATCCCTCGCAATAAACTCCACGGCGCTCTTGATGACACGCTCCTTCATCGCGCTTGTCACGGAGGAAAGGATTGTATTTGCCGTTTGACATTTGTGCTTCAACAGGCTAGATGTGTCTCTCTTGTGGCGCGAATACTGATACACCTTCTTGCAAGTGCTGCATGTAATAAAGTCCTTGATAACTTCGTCTTTGTCAACGATTTCTCTAAGTCGTTTCCAGATGTCCGACTTGCCCGTCTTCGCCCTCAGCGTGAACTCACCGCTTCGACGTTTCCTGCTGATGACGTCGTGGTCCGAGTTTGGGAACGGCTAAGTTATTGCTCGTGCACCGCGCGCTCGCAGTCGCACCCGTGTGGTGTGTCGTTCAGCTGTCGATTAAACCGGTGGCAATCAGTTCATCGAACGACGTTTCATCGACAGATTATTTGATAGACACGCGATGTTTCATCGACAGATTGTTTCATCGATAAATCGTTTCATCGACAGCTCAGATTAGCTTTTTCGCGTAATAACCTGGATGAGACTGTCGCCGCGAAGCGGCGTGTACGGGTTGATCAGGTGAATAGACCTATTGCTATATTACCCAAGCATCAAGGAGAATGCAGGGATTGGTGTTCCACGCGCCGCACGTGCTGGCCTCAGCAGTAGTAACTTTTCTAAAACAAATACCTAAAACAAATGGCATCTTGCACGCGCGTTCGTCAACGCTTTATTTTAGTTATTTACTTCGAATCTTTTATACGGGGAAGGCGTGCGCGTGTGGCGCGTGGAACACCAATCCCTGCATTCTCCTTGATGCTTGGGTAATACAGCAAATGGTCTATTAACATTTTTGTAATGAGCCGCCCCAAACTGTCGCCGCCTAGTGGCGTGAACGCAGGCGGAGGGGTGTGTTAACGCGCACCCCAGTGTTGCACGCGTGACGAAATGTCCGTACAGCGTGCAGTTCGCGTAACGAGAGTCGATCAAACGATCGTGTCGACGAAACGTGTGTCCATGAAACGTTGTCCACGAAACGTAATTCCACGAAACGAGTTTCGACGAAATGATAGGGACCCATACTCTGTATATATCGGTATAATAGGCAGTTTTAGCGCAGCGTTACCGCGGGCTACCGTGGCCACGGTACGAGCTCTTGGCGCGACACGGAACATAAGAAGCAGTGGCATCGGCCGGACGAGTCGGGTGTGTGCGGAGGGCGGACATCGAGTCGTATGATTCTGATAGTGTGCTGCATTGTGTTTCGAAATCTGAAAGCTGCCCCAACTGTAGTGCTGGGAGGCCCAGGAGCGAGGGCGTGGTTTATGACGAAGAAGCTTTGCGAACAATGCGTTTGACAGGTCCGCGCTGTCGCACCTGTCTTTGGTAGCGGCATGCACGTGCGACTTGGGAAGTGGAGTATAGTACCTGCGCTCAGTGTTGTACACGTTCCTCAAAAAAGGAACGAAAGATCGTTCCTCGTTCCTTCTGATTTTTGGAACGCGTTCCCGCTACAAGTTCCATCTGAGAGAAAGGAACTCGTTCCCGTTATAGTTATAAAAAATGGAACGCATCGTTACATATACGTTACATTTGTATTTTGCAGATTACCATATTTACTTAGATCGAGCAAAAGGTTTCTTTTTTATCTATCCCATCAAATGGGAACATACCAATTTCAATCTCGTGATGGAAGAACACCAGGGGAAAAGAAAGAGGAAGCAGGATTTTGTTTGTTGATGTATTCACCTTTAAAAATTTCAGCTTTTAACCATATTCATGTTTGTGGCGAGCAGTTGATACGAGCCAGTTGTACTGTTACCTCACAATGCACTAGCGTTTTGCAACAACCTCGCTTATTTGATATCTATAAAAGTACCTTGTTCAAACTTAACAACAGTTGCTTCTCGATGTTGCTGTACGCAAGCTGAGCAAGTGAAGATGAGGGTAGGGATTTTGTAAGGTCAGTCTTGGAAACTGCAAGTCCGGCTTTGTGAAAGTTAATTCGTTGTTCAGTCTGGGGGTGGGGGACAAGGGAAGAAGGAATAAAGTTTAATTTTTGTATATCTTTTAAATGACCAATATTCGGGATACAAGGGTGTGTTCGATGTCTGGTAACCTCTTCTTCTGTTCTAACTGTATAGGTCTCTCTGTGGAAGTTCAGTGATGGTTGTAGTCGGCCTTAGATTTCTGGGTGTATCAGGATTCGTGGAAGCAAAGAAAGTAGCTAAGTTGAAACGACCTTCAGTCTGTGTCTTTTCCTTCGACTAAAATATTTGCTTTTTGTACCGCAGTCTCGTGACACTAAAAAAGAATCGATGTCCACTAGCTTTCCTGCACCCGACTGTTACAAAGCGAGGACCACACAAAATAAACCCTAAGATAAGTAACCAAGAAGTTAACGAGATCATGCTCTTCGTAAATATATTGTTTTTACACTTTAAGAATTTTCCTCTTCGAAATAAAATAAAAATTACTCCACTGGACGAAGAAAAGGAACGCCGTTCCTCTTTCCGTTCCACTAAAAATGTAACGAGTTCCCGTTCCAGTTCCACTGATGCAAAATGGAACGGCGGCGTTTTTTCGTTCCTCATAAAAGGAACGCGTTCCAGGAACGCCGTTCCTTGGAACGCCGTTCCGTACAACAAAGCCTGCGCTATAAGAACGAGAAAGCGTGATTTTCTTCCGAGACACTCGGGTATACGCTTCGCAGTATTTGTCGTCGCTAATATGGAATGAAACGTACAACTGGCGTGTCTGGCAATACATAGCGTATCCTTGATTGGTCCAGCGTCGGCGGCGTCTGGACTTACGCTGCAACGTAGCATCGTGCTGCCTTTCCCCGCGTCACTAAAAGAGGCCACCGCGCGGCAGCGACTGGACGCGAGCGCTGCGTCAGCGTTTCCGGCCGGAACTCGTGTCCAATCAGTGAGAACGCAAGTCCCAGCCGAACGCTGACGCAGAATTCGCTTCCAATCAGCGCCCCATACGGTCGCCTCTTTGAGTGACGCAGGAAAATTCAGCACTTGGGCTTTCTTGTCGAGGGGGCGTTGACAAAAACCCTCGACGGGTGGCACTGCACAACTTAAGAGAGATGTGTGTCGGTTATTTGTTTAGCGAGTAAACTCGGCGACAACTTTTCTTGGCAATGCAGTGGAGGGGAGGAAAGCCCCCGCACAGCTTTATTCAGCGCTCAAAATGGGAGAGGCAACGCGTGCCCGTGCCCTCCACTGCATTGCCAAGAAAAGTTGTCGTGCAGTATAGTAATTTTACTCGTACTGTTTGTACAGGTCCATGGTGTCTGATAGTGCCAATATTCGATGCATCATCTTCGTTGACGACCTGGTAGTTTAGACTCTAGAGTATCTGGCGTCGCTGCGTTGCGCGAGGACAGCGCAGCAAAGGTTGGTTGCACTATTTCTCCACAGGGCGCGGTGCCGCCGGGGCCGAGATGCGCTCCGATAGCAAACCGAAACTTAAAAACCCGTCGAATTTGTGCGGTTTTTCAGAAAGCTGTAAAATGCCGCGCGTGTCTTCTATGGTTCTGCGATTTGTTGATTTAGTGTTTTTCGACGATGCTGAGCAATTTTCAAATTAAAACCATGCCCTTAAACACAGTATTAAAGAAGTTCATTACACGAAAATAAGTAACAATCTAATTATCCCGGACTTTAATAATTTTCCTAAATAGGCCCCTGGCCCAGGACCAAAACGACAAAGCCTTTTTTCGTTGCGAAGAGTAGTTTTCGCAATATCGAATTTGTCCACTTTTCGTGAAACACCTGTATAGTATATTGCCGCGCGGACGACCGAGATGAAATGCTTTCCCCTTTACCCCGAACCTCCACCAGAAATGTCGCGGATGGACAAGGCTCGACGAGCGTAAACTGAAAATAAAGGTTTACTCGGTGAACTTTGCCAGAAACAAAGGAAGCAATGTATCGAAAGAGCAGCAGTGTACGTCGCGGCGTCGGCGAGACAGCTGGCTGGAGCGAGAGTGAATGTGCCTCGTCGTCTGGAGAATCTGAGTGAGTCGGCAAAGCTCACGCTCTACTTTTTATCGATACTACACTCGGCATCTCGAACATTCGGCTTAGAATGTTCGAGACTGTCTATAGTCGGTTGCAACCCTAAGAACGAAGGGCGAGGGTAAGACGGGCCGGGGAGGAGGAAGCAGACGGAACGCTAAGAGAGAAGGAGGTTTCCCCTCCTTCTCCAGCGTTCCGTCTGCTTCCTCCTCCGGGCCCATCATACCCTGGCACTTCGTTCTTAGGTTGCAACGGACTATAGGCAAGGTCATTCTGGCCTACTTAATTATCGTTTACACTCGGGGTAAGAGTATACGCGAATCTTCTAGATATAAAGAGAAGTGTTCCTTTTCGGCCATGCACGCGGCATTGTATAACTTACCGGATGTTATTACCCAGCTAGCAGGTACAAAACACACCCATATTGCGAGCCTGAAAAACAAAGTTTGGGGTCTCACTGCCCATGTTAGAGTCAAAATAATTGCTCCCTCATTAAAACGCACGTGAACTGCAAAATAAGGGAGAGGGCCCGACGCAGCTTTGATATTGTGTTTTGAACTGATGCTTTTTCTCGTTGTATTTTTAGCAGATCTCCATGCGCGCGATGATATTCGTCAGACAGTATCGTATCGCACGCAGATACAATTCGTCTTTCTGTAAACCTGGTGAGTTCTGTTGGTCTGTCATGTTCCAAATAATCACAAAATCAAAATCGTATCTTTGTGCAAGCGATCCAAACTTTTGCAGACGGCGTACTTGAGACATTCCGTCTGCGTTCGTCGTGCGTTTGTCGTCTGTAGCAGACATCTCGAGACGTCTCGAGGACCGGAAGTTGTCGTCGCAAAAATTTCAGAAACAACCGATTCTCGGCAAACTTCTGTCGTGGTAAGTGTGAAATCTATAGGCTCTCTGTATCTATTATTTTTAGACGTTTCAATTCCCCGTCCGATTTTTCTCCGATCGTTCTTTCGGAGTGAAATCCAGTCCCTTGTATTCGTCCATAACAACGCCCCGAGCAACGGTTTCTTTGGAGCGGCGACGTCACACTTACGGGGTCAATTTACAACTTGAAGGACACATGCAAAGGAAACAAACATTTTTTTTAAACATCTTAGATGGAAAAAGGATGTCATAAAACCATTTTACAACGAAGAAAAAAAATTTAGAGGTATATTGGAGCTATACGAATTTGTAGTTGGCGCCCGCGGGCGCCGAGGAAAAGTGGCCCTTATTTATCACGTGGTGCTTGCGCTCTTTCGGAAGCTTCCTTTGGCCTCTAAAAGTAACTTATTCATCTTTGCTTGTAGTATAACAAAAAACTAAGATTAATAAATAGCTTTTGGAGCCCAAAGGAAACTTGAAAAGGCGCAAGCAGACGTGATAGACCTGTGCGCCGGTCAGATGACGGCGGCGTCGCACAACGCTCAGCGTGCGGCGGCGGCGTGACTTTGCGGCGGCGGCGACGCAACGCGGCGGCGCGCGGGCCTGCCACGTGACCAGCTTTTGCTCCCGCGGGCGCCAACTACAGATTCGTTTTGCGCCGTAAATATAGCTGTAAATTTTCTTTTCTTCGTTGTAAAGTCGTTTTATAATAATCTTTTTCCATCTAGCCTGTTTAAAAAAAAATTTTCCTTTGCATGTGTCCTTTAAGTACCTGAAAAATAAAAAAATAAATAAAAAAATCGCGAACAAAAACGGAACGCACTTTTTTCACACTCTCACATAGGATGCTTATACACAGTTCGCTACAACAATTCAAAAGACGGGGAAGGAAATTTTAGGTGACCGCAGGGCATACCGTGTACGATGCAGCATTGCAACCGGAAGCTCGCGCTGCACCTTTGAAGCATCATTAGAGAGTTTTAGTACATCGTTCTGAAACCTCCGATACCCTCGATAACGATACCCGATAACGATCCTATGCACGTGCAAAGGCGGCGGCGGAGTATCGGGTATCGTTATCGGAGTCATCGGAGGGGCTGTCTTCTAAAACACTCTATTTTCAGCGCGCGCCAGGAGCGTTGCCGTGCTCCCATGGTATAGCCTGCGGTAACGCTATGCTAAAACTGCCTATTAACGTCATCGGCGTGTTTAGGGGTTTCATTTATTGCTCTATCAAAAGAAATATTTTAATATATTGTACATTTGTGTACCGTGTTATTCACAACGTTGGAGTCCGCCTCGCCAAAACTGCCCGTTCTATGTTCTCGTCACGAGTGGCTGGCTAACACAGACACGCTTAAAATGCTGCGAGCATTTCTTTATTTGCCCTTGTAATTACCTGAAAGCGAGTAGCCTACGCCTATTCTGTCTTTTGAAAGTGCTCGGAGCAGATGGTCATGTTTCTTGTAACGACCTGAAAACGCGAATGCATTCCTATCTATTGCTCGACATACGCGTTGCGCGATCAGTTTTACTTAGGGCGAAGAATAGACTTTTCGTGGACCGTACGCCAGAGCTCTACACATACTAGCGGGAGCGTTTGCCGTCACGTTGAGCACAGATTGAGCTGGCGACCACAAGATCAGAAATCCGAGCCTGACGGTGTTGACGACACAAAAAGCTGAATTCGTTCCCACGCCACACGGAAACCGGTTACCTTTCTGACCTTCTCCCTTTTGACTTGTCTCGCATTCAATAGACGACGTTCGTCGAAAAGAGAAAAAAGAAAAGGTCGGACAGGTTTGTTGACAGTTCTTTTCCCCCGCACAGTCTGGCCATCTGCTCGTCTGAATGCTACGAGGTTTGTTTTTTTCTTTATGCGCAATTGTTTTGGTGTAAAATCGTTAGCTTTCGCTTTGAAGGATTCAAACACGGTAAGGAACGTGACAGCCGTATCGATTCGTCAGTTCTGTTCACTTATCGCACCTTCGAACGAATGAAGGGCTGATACAGATGTTCGGCATCTGTACTACCTCCTTTGGTAGTGCGTGAACTAGCCTGGCTGAACCGTTGAAATGTACGGAGTACCAGAGCCCCCGGTATCGATACACGATGCCTGTCAACTCGGGGGAGCGCGCAACAAGAGGGCGACATGCAAAAAAAAGAAAAAAAGATCCTTGCTTGTGGTTGGTTGGTGGCGTTGGATACCTGTCGTGCTGGCGGTGATGGCCACCTTCTCTTCGCACGAGTCAGTCACCTGCTAACGAATCGGTGTTTGATAAGTCTTCTTGCTACAACAAGACGCAATTTTTTGTTTTCGGAAAATAATTCGAACGCTGTGGCTCAGTCCCTATTCCATAAAATGTATCACCATAATTCTTTCCCTGCCCGACAAAATAATTGCTCGGCCTGTCTATGTTTCCTCCCGTATTGATCATCAACATAAGGTGGACATTCCTAACTCTATCACGACCACTTTTTATTCATCTTTCGTTCTCCGTACATCCCAGGAGTGGAACCACCTTCCCCGGTCGATCGCCATTATCACGGACTCTGAGCTCTTTAAAAGTACAATTACTAATTACTTTATTACTGAGTGTGTCTAATATGTATTATGTTATTTGCATTAACCTTCTTGTTGCTCTTCCCCTCTGTAATGCCTTCGAGCCCTGAGGGTATAATAAATGAAATGAAATGAAACTGCGTTTAGTTGCTTTCTAGTCCCCGACAGGTCTTTCAGTTGTCCCACCTCCAGCTCGAGCTTCCTACCTTCGACAACAGTTCGCGGCGTCTTGTGAGCTTGGAGCGTGCCCGCACAGCCAACGCACGGCGGAAGGCAGCGAGAGCATGCTGGAAGCCGGGGCGTCCCAAAGGGACGCCCCGCCGGTCTCACCCTGGCGTGTGCAGTGAGGAGAAGCATCGGGCACGCACGCACCTGAGAAGGGGAGCTGACACATCTGCAAGCATGGTATTAGGGAGTAGATGAACTGCTTGCTCTGTGAGGGACGAGTGACACCCGGGGGAGAGTATGAGCGTGGGCTACCTACAGGGGAACGGACTGACGAGCAAGTTGTGCAACGGGTTCAATGAAGATATTACGGTCAGTAATGGCCACTTATACATCTCCTACTCTGTTGCAGATCGAAACAGTGCAGCTTCTGGTCACTGCAACCGTAGTTTGAAACTCGGATCTGAGAGTTTAGGCACGTATATTCAGTCAATCTACAGCAGTATTACAGTGCAAAACGTAAACACGAGCAAGAAAAAAAAAAAAAAAGGTTTGATTTTGGATTTTTTTTTGAACGAATACTTCCAACTAAAAACTACATGTGTGTTCCTTTTACTTTTAAAGCTACGTAACTTGAATTTATTGCTTTTGCGTTGCCCTTTTTTTGGGGGGGGGGGCAGCGTAACACATTCCACTAAACATACCTTTACTAAACAAACTATATGATGGTCGTTAAATATGTATTTTTTGGAGCTTCGAGGCGTTATATTGCCTATGAAATAATGGTTCCGGTGGTGGTGTCTTTTTGCTCATTCATGAAAGTTTATAAAGCTGCAAGATAGATTTCAGTGGCTTATCTTGTGAAACTGTCTGGTGTCGCGTCTATCTTGAAAATTGCGATTATCTTACTATAGGATTGCCGTTTTTCAGACCTCTGGCAAGTGACGCTACCGCAATTTTCTCTTTGTATAATGCTTTATCTATTATCGGTGATGGTTCTGTTGTAGTTGGAGGTGACTTTAATTTGCCCCGTGTTCAGTGGTCAGATCGTCACCCTTGACCGTTAACTCTCCGTGTGCATATAAAGCATTAGCAATGACTACGGTCTGATGTAGTTTGTTATGGAGCCCACAAGGATTTGTGCCAGCCGATCGAGCATCCTTGACCTCCTTTTTTTAGCAATCATGATTCGGTGATCTCTTCTGTAACAGTCATCCCCGGTATAAGTGACAACGAGGCCGTGGTTGCAGAATTCGACTTGTTCATTCGAACTCAGTATTTTGCTTCGTCTTGAGAAAGTGTAGTTTTTCGATAAAGGTGATTATGCTGGCTTATCTGATTACATCAGTTCATTCCTTCCCGTTTTGAAGAAATCAATATAACGGATGACGAATTTACCGTGAAACTTTTTTAAAGCTAAATTATCAACTCTTATGGAAATTTTTGTTCCATCAAGGATGCTTACGTCCACGCGACGTCGTGACAAACCATGGTTTAATTCTGAGCTACGCAAGCTTGCAAGTAAAAATAAACGTGCACTGAAACGATACCGCACACGCAATGACTCTACGTCATATAATAAAATAAACGAATAAAGGTATGAACTCTTCTCAAACGTGCAATCACTTCGTCCCGAGCAAATTATTTCGCGACGCTGAATACCAAGCTAAAGCAGAACCCCAAGGAGTTATGGAAGTTCATTCGGTCCAGTCGCAAGGATACTGTAGGTGTTCCGTCTCTGATCGTAGATGGTAATCTTGTCTCAGAGGACAACAGTGATTACTTTAGGTCCGTATTTTCGGACGTCACTACGTGTAACTACATTTACTCGGATGTTGCGGCTAATCTTATGGTTTGCATGCCCGAAATTCAATTGAATGTGCAAGGTATTTTTAAACTGCTAACCAAAATAAAACAAGGTTCAGTGACTGGTCCTGATGATATTCCAAACACTGTTTTAAAGTCTTGTGCTGATATTATTTCTGGTTACTTGGTCGTTATATTTACTGTATCCTTTAACTCTGGTTCTTTACCACTTGACTGGAAGTGCGCGAATGTTGTCCCGATCCATAAGTCTGGTCCCAAAAATCTGGTTGAGAATCATAGGCCTATCTCCCTCACGAGCGAATCCTGTAAAACAATGGAGCACATATTTTACACAAATCTTATGAATCACCCCTAATTAATTTTTTTACTCCAATTCAACATGGTTTCCGCTCTGGGTCATCCTGCATCACGCAATTAACGGAATTATATTATGATATAGCACTGTCAGTCGATAAAAGTAAGCAGGTCGACTGCATTTTTCGGGACTTTAAAAAAGCGTTTGATATGGTTCCTCATGCTCTACTCATATTTAAACTTCAGAAGCTTAACATTGATCCTAGCATTTTTTGTTGGATAGGTGAGTATTTGAATTCTCGGAAACAGTCCGTGGTAATTAATGGAATCCGGTCCCCGTATGTAGAAGTTACTTGCGGTGTCCCGCAGGGATCGGTGCTAGGACCACTCCTGTTTTTAATTTATATTAATGATACTGTAGTTGACAATGTTTTTTCTTGCATAATATTATATGCCGACGACTGTGTTTTATACAGTGACGTCTCTTGTAACACTGATATGTTTGCTCTCCAAAGCGACTTAGATAAGATTGAGGCTTGGTGTTTTCAATAGAGCATGTTTTTTAAATCTATCGAAATGTGTTCACATCAGGTTCACCAGAAAATCTAACTTCTTTTCCCTCGTTATACACTATTCGTGGGTCGCCGGTTGAACTTTTAACAGAGTCTAGATATCTAGGAGTTATTTTTTCATCAAATTTAAATTGGAGCAAGCTCCACGAGAGAGCCATACTGCCGCGAACTGGCGCTGCTTTTTAGGAACTTATGACGTGACGGCATTCCAACGGAGCTTCACAGACCGCCGCCAGACGCAATTTTGAAATCTGCTCATTCGTTTTAAAATAAGTTTTCTGACTTCTCTGCCTGCGGCCCAGAAACACTATACTTCGTTTCATACTTAATATGCAACGCTGTCAAAGCTACTGGCGCGACCGCGTGACTTTGTCTATGGTTTCGTTCGCGCGAACACGCGTGCAAATGATCAACAATATCAGGCCTCATGCTCGCCGTTGTACGCCAAGTGTGAGACAGAGCATAGTCTAGGCTAGTGTTTCTGGGCGGCCGGCACAGCATGGACCACATCTAAACAAAGAAATAAAAGTGCAACATTTCGTTTCCGTACCCCTTTAAGGGTGTAAAATTGCTTAGCGTTTACTTGTTCTTGCCGAGAAAACATCAATGGTGCGAAATGCATGCCGCGAGAGGTATACGCGCCCATGAAGGATGCAGTCGCCGGTGTGACGTTTGTGCATACAGATGTCCACTGATTACTGAAACGCGTGAGATGGCACGAGTACTCTCGGATCATATAAAGTATACGTTGTGTTGTGCTTCGTCCCCTTCTGTGTTCCTGAGTCTCGGGTTTTATTACCATGAATCACCACCAGCTAGCTTGTTTTTTAAGTATTGTTGCAGTCTTCGCTCCCCTCCTCCTCGAGGATGCGTTTTGTTTGGATGGCATTGGCCGCTCTCTACAGCTCGGATTATCGTGCCTGATAAGGTGCACGATTACGCTCTCATAACTTGCCTGCCCCTGTTGCAACTGGCGGTGTGTGGTGCCCTTGTGCCCGCGCGGGATCTTGCTCTGCACTGACCACTACACACAGGTCCTTGCGCTACAATCTCGCTTCCAGCGACCGCGTCTTTTCATGGAACGGCCACCGTCGAATGGACTGTTTCGGAAACAGTCGTCGTGGAGATGACGTGGTTCAAGTCCCCACGACCAACACCACCTATAGGCGATGTTGCCGCGACATAGAAAAAGCGGACCGAAGCACTTTATACGCTTTAATCGCGCAGTATACGGGCTGACTGCAATTTCGTGATGCACCGGGTGTCTAAGCCCGTTCGCAAAAGAGCGTTTAACTCGAAAAAAAAACAGTTGCGTCGCTCGATGGTCGCAGCAATCGCTGTCGTATCTCACAGCAGCGTGGTGTAGTGTAAAGCAAAAAACGAAAAAAGAGAGAGAAAGAGAGAGGGAGAGAGAGAGAAAAAAAGCTGTTTTGGATAGGAGTGTTTTAAAGCTTAAAGGGAACCTTTCTAAGTGCCTAAACGAACATCCAGGCTCTTTGCTAATCGAGGTCGGCCGCTGGAGGCGTTTCTCTGTTCATTTTGACCCTTGCGCAGCTTGGGAAAGGTTTTGTATTAGCGTGCGTAGGCGTGATCGTGCAGCTTCCTCAGATCACGACTTCGTGCGCGCGGTGTCGTGGCCGTTGAAAGGTCGACGGGCTGAATTGATGCGCAAGCTCCCGCTCACCAACAGTCTCCAAAAAAAAAAGAAAAGTGTTTTTATTATGTTTTTTTTGTTGTTGTGCCACTTGCGCCGAGGTTGGAAAACGTTGTTGCCTAGAGCTTGGGAACTGCTACACGAGTTCCACAGTAAAGCGATTTTTGCAACGATCGCTCATCACCTTTCGTGTTCGTCATTTTGAAAATGCACCTCGTAGAGGAAATTGTAATATTCCGTGGCTTGCACTGTTGATTCATTTATAGTCACATTTTTAGGTCGGTCGCCAAGCTGTAATTTATAAGTTAAAAATAATACGCAGTAATAGATTTAACTCTATTAGTGGCATTGTTTCGTCGCATGCAGGCGTGGTTGTGTTTTGCTTGTATGTCGGCAAAATCCACTGTTTCCTCATTTTCTCAGCTGTGCGGGTTGTTGTCGAAGTTCAGTGTATATAGATGCCTACTTCGTCCGCGAACCCGCGTGGCAATATCACGTCGAAATTTCCGAGAATCCCGACACACGGAAGTGAATGTCATCCTCCGCGAAACCCCAGACTCCCGTCAGGAGTGTGCGCGACACGGGTGTACTATGCGCGTGTAGCTGTATGAAGTGAAAAAGAATACGTTAATTGAAACATAGGGCTTAGTCTGAGCTCAGAGTTCTGTTGGGCTACTCTTGTGACGGGGCAAACGAGTAAATGGTTGATCGCAATAAGACCAGTAAGAAAGAAGCAAGAGCACGTGGTTGTGGGGTGCAGAGCGCGACCGTCTTAGCGCAAACAAGCAGTCGCCGGTTTTCCCAGTTTTCTTTTCCCCTAAAATTAGGAGACTGCCAGAAAACCAGCCGATTGAAAGCCCTCATTTGGGGCAGCGGTATACAGTTTTGTTCTCATCAATAGACCTCTTCCAGAATCGAAGTGATCCTATAGGAGCAAAATGCCACACGATGCATCATGTGTACCGGTTGCCCATCTAAGTTTCGATTTCAGGTGGCATGTGGCGTCTGTTCGAATTAAGCACATTGTATAGACGATTGTAAGTGGGGCGACTGACCGCCGCCATGCGTCTGTGCTCGTGCGCATCAAGCCCGCGCAATTGCGAGCTTGCCTAGCTACGTGGCACGCGCACTCTGCACGCGCTTCCACGTATGGGACGCCAGTCGGGACGCTATCTGACGTCACGGTGGCGTGACACTATGCATTCGCAGATGCTTCACCTCACGCTAATCTTGTTTCTGCGTGCACGCAGTGCCCACATTTGGTGTTGGGCAAACCCGGGCTTGTTTGTCAGCAGCGCTTTGGTGCGTAGTATATTCGCTCTCTTAGCTCTGACCAACCTCAAATGATGTCGCTGGATGTGCCTGCGAGGCCGCGAACCAAGTACCACTTGAGAAGCGACGATCGTCGTCGGACTTATGCCTCGTTCACACTTGCGAACCGGCGGCCGAATCCGCGAGAATTCTGACGCCGGGCGACGAAAGCAGGCAGAATTTCCGGCGGAGAACAAGATCGCTCTGGGACCAATTTTGAACGCCGGAAAAAGTGTTCTCTCGCCGCAAGCCAATCAGAACGCACGGGGAAGTGGCGCAAGCTGACGTCAGATCCCCGCTGACGAGCTGGCGCCGATGGCGACGAGACACGCGCGGGCAAGGAGGAGGTTTGGGAGCTTTCGTCAGCTCTCGTCTGTTCGAAAAACTGCCAGACGCTCGCGCCACGCACTCCGCAGGCGGCAACAAATGTGAACGGCCCGATCTTTTTTCGGCGATCGAATCCAGTCGGCGGCGAGTGCGTATTTCGCAAGTGTGAATGAGCCATTAGCGGCCTGTCCTTCGGTGCTAATTGTTTGAAACGCGCGCGGCGGACACCGATTGTCCCTAACGAACCGGGACGACGACGTCGACGATACTGCGTGATCCGTTCACACAGTCAGGACTTGTACTAACGTTACTGAAAAATAGTAAGGAATTACATTTACAATTACTCAAGGCCAAATTGTAATTTATTACAATTACAATTACCCTCCCATAAAAGTAACTGACCGTTACCCCAAAAAGTAATCCGTTACTTTCGTGGCGTTACTTTTAACATTATTGTCCTGAAGTAAGAAACAAAGGGAAGAGGGTTTTTCAAGTTTTTATTGTTGCAACCTGTTCCATTTAATGACCTTGAGTATTGTGAGCAACAGCTGTCTCTCGAAAGTCTCGTCAGACATTTTTCGTTATTTCTTACTCAATATGTCGACTACTACGCTGAACGCCCTCTGAACTGAGGCACTGGATGGGAGTGTCATATTGTTCCTCACGAATGCTTCATGCTCTGCATTGAGCTTTTTCAGCGAAGCAATGGAAATACTATTTACCCCGAAAACAGAGCAAAGCTTCCTCGTTGCAGCCGTTGCCTGATAGTCGACAGTTTAAGTAGATCGTTCCGATACCTCCGATGCCCTTGATAACGATACGATGCATGCGCAAAAACGGCGGCGAGGTATCGGGTATCGTTATCGGAGTCATCGGACCGATCTACTAATAATTCTTCATTGTCTAAATCGCGAAGCTGTATGAAGTCATCATACATCTAGCCAAAACCAGAATAAGTATTGATTTATGTCCATCGTACTATACCGACATATATTGCCAGACAATAGCAAAAAATAGTTGTAACAGTAAGGTGATAATTAAATAATAAATAAGGTTTGGCTCAATATTCTTCTTCCTTTGGTTCTGATCAGGTGGAGCCTCGGTTGAGACGATGGTGAATAAAAAAAAGGTTTCCAGTATATAGACATAAGTAATAAAAACAAAAGGACACCCATGACAACAATTAATTAGAGCGTCGGTTAAAACAAGGAAATGTAAATGCACTTTTGCCGTGCGTACCTTTCTTGGTGCCGTTCAAAAACGAACGAGCACGAACCGACTGCAGTTTACTCCGGTATTCTCCAAATAGACGTCCGCTGATGCCACGGGCAGCGAAGGGCAGAGTACTAAGTAAGCCGCGCTATGGCCCCACTCACGAATTTCACTCTCCCCTCAAGCCCAGAATATCAAGTCTACATCAACCACTCTTCTGTTTTATTTGTAAAAATATCTGCTTGAGATAAGATGCGTCCGGCTGGGATAAAAACAGGAAGAAAAAGAAAGGAAGACTATTACCATTTTCCAAGTGCTCGCAAAAAGCTGACTCACAAAAAGGGTGACTGAGATGCAGATAACCTTGCTGGAATTCACAAATAAAGTGGGCCAACCCTAGAAGTTGGGCTACAAAAAAGTGAGTAGCTTTTAAAACAGGGTCAAATAATGTGAAAGAAACAGAAAAAAATACATCCTGGTTTATAAGAAAAGATGATAAGTGTGCAGCAACGAACAAGGATGCTTGTGGAAATAATACCTTCACATATTATCACATCTCTTTTAGTAGATTTTAGGGTAGACGGAGCGTTGTCTCGTGTTGTGACATTATGAAAATGGTCGTAGTCACTATAACCCAGAAGGACATTGTTAATTCTTGTCTGTGCACTTACCGCCTCGAGCTTCTCGAAGAGGCACACAATCACTTGGTGTCCTACTCTCCCCGTCTTCGATCGCAAAAAAAAACAAAGGGACTAAAAAAAGAAGAATATAACTTGCCCCCCCCCCCTCCACTTTTATTTTTGTAGAAATGTTTATTTAGATCTTTTGAGATTGTTGTTAGGGTCTAAAAAAATAGATTCAAGAGCTTGGTGTTGCAAAAAAAAAGAAAGAAAAAGGCTTTGCGGAACTGAAGAGTGCCAAGCCTCCCTTTGCGGTGGTCAATTCGCGTGACACTGTGTCACTGCGCTCGACTTTACCGAAATAAAAACAACCCTTTCTTTAGAGAAGGAAGGGGGGGGGGGAAAGGGGGGAGTTGGTCCTGAAAAAAATGTAACGGATTACAAGGAATCCGTTACGTAAAAAATGTAACGGAATTACTTTAAAATTACTCTAGAAAATATGTAATTATTCCGTTACTAAATTACCGATAAATGTAAGGGATTACAAGTAATTTCGTTACTTGTAACGGATTACGTACAAGTCTGCACACAGTCCACGCCGGAAGTCGTTGAAACCGCGATAGAGCAGCGCCCGATTGAGGAAGTCATAATGTGACCTCCCGTGATGTAATGAGGAGGGACGCACGGAAACGTTGTCGCCGACTGCCATCGTCACATTTCGATCCTCGTGTACCGAGGGACGTGTGAAGGGCGCCGAAGGTGGACCTCGTGGTTCGACACTCCGCCTTACGATGAACGCAATGCTACGAGCCATCGAAGTCGATCCGATACAGTGTCACGCGGCCTTCGGGGGCGGTGCAGGGAAGACACGTTCGCAGCGCTGGACTGTCTCGAACGGCTCGTAGCGTCCGCTGCGGTCCATCCTAAGGTTGAAACGGAGTCTGGGCGCGACGCGACGGGACACTGTCATCCCGGGGGCGTTCCTGCTTCGTGCCCGCGACCGGAGAAGGGACAGCTGCAGCCGTTCGCGGACTGGCCGACGTCCGGGTGAATGACGATTCTGCCGCTCAGCGCCGTCACGTGAGGGTCTGACGTGTGCCCTGCGCAGGGACGGCATGCGAGATGCTTCGGTCGGATCTATAGCGTGCCGCCTATCCTGCCGTGCGTGGTCGGCCACCGAGCCTTTGAAGCGTAGAAGTTTAGTTTATTATTATTTTTTTCTCCACCCTCCGAGGATTTCATTGGTCGATCGAGTCGGTGTCATATGTGAATAATGGATTTTCTCCCCCGTTTTGTGCGCGAACTTCGTTCGATACCCTGTATGTTCCCGTACACCAACGTTCTCGAGGTACGATAATTCTTGCCGCGGTAGCTGCTAGTTATATCAGGTCGGGTTCACTCTCTAAAATGTCCTCCCATCCATTTGCCCGATTTTTTCAACCCGCAGAACCGGTCACTGCTATCAGTAGAGGGATAAGAACGTATCGCAATGTTTCCACTGAAAAAAAAAAAAATCGTGTCTCTGACATGGCACTGACTGAGCAGGACATTTCACGTGTCATGTTTTGTTTTTCCTCAATGGTAAAACGAAGTGCCGTGCCGGTGTATGCAAAAGCGGTGCGGATTGTGTCGCCGTTCAGATGGGACTTGTGTCGCGAAATACCTACGAGGCAGGATTCCCGTACGTTGCTAGTGTCTCTGAGAGCTTAAGCAACGAAAGGCGGGGCCTGTCATACGCTTCATGCTTTGTGATTGGTTCTTCGACTTTCTTATCGGCTGGTGCCGCAATCTCATTGACTGAGGAGTGATAATGAGATGCTCGACCAGGCCCACCTTTCTTAACTTGTCAGCGACGTCGAAAATAATAGGTTTTTCGGTAGTCTGTATTTCAAGGTCATGACTAGGTCCGTCCGTATACGTGTGAGGCCCCGTGAAGAGTGAACGCAAAACACGTACACATCTTTGTAGGGACCTATTTCACTCCAATCGAAACGGGATCGGCGGGTTGTCCCATGTTACGGAGGGACTCCCCTTATCTCTGCGCTAATTTGGTAAACCTGGCTTGCAAGGAAATGAAAGTGGCGGGCATCAAAAGTTTTCCCGAACGAATGAATTCCGCAGCTGCCTCTGCTGTCGTTCTCTTGAGCATACTGTACGCGTCGCGCAAAAAAACGGGGCCCACTGTCGCCCGCGCGATCGTTACACTTTACCTTCCAGCTCACCATAACGCAGCAAAGAATGCGCCATTTGTGCGTAGATACATACATAGCGTCGGCAGCGTGCTGCATGAATAGAGATACGGCTATGCAAGGGGCTAGAAGGGGAGGCGTGGCGATCTCCTGCTTCTGCCATCGGCTGAGAGCGGTACCACGCTTCATGCCTCGTGTGTCCCTATCACCCTGGTACCATCTGTGAGCTGGCAGCAGCGCCACAACGACAGGGGCCAGCTAATTCCCTGGAAATAGGGTTCTAAACAAAACGAAAAAAGACACACAAAAAAGATTTAGGAAAATTTAAGGGATCGTGTGCCCATTTGCGGCTAAACATTATCTCTATACAGGGAGGAGTTATTTTTTTAAGCATTTTTGTTAGCATTTTTTTCTAGCCCTAGAGTGCAACGTGGCACTGCTTCCAGCATAGCTGCGGTGTATAGGAATTGCGGAACCGCCCTCACCTGTGCGATCGTCACGCTTCCCTTCTTCCATCGTAATACGGCTGAACTGTTTGAATCGAAGCGACGATCTGCGCCACCTAGCCACGGGTTGTTGTTGTTGTTGTTATTATTAATAATATTAATATTAATATTAATATTAATATTATTATTATTATTATATAATAACCCGTGGCTAGGTGGCGCAGATCGTAGGGGTAACGGTAGCCAAGGTAGCGGACGAGCTGACGAGGCGGGTTCAATTCTGTCATAGTCTAAACCCCGAGACACGGAGAAAGAAAATGACGGACAGCACGACACAAAATCTCAAACGCTTTCCTAACCAGCTTGCCCGATTACCTTGGCTTCTTGCCATTCAATTATAGTTGTTATTCATGTTTTTGTCATTATTGTCATATTATGGACGCAATTACTGGTCTAGTGCAAAGAGCCGGCGCGGTATCTGACGCATGGGTACTTTCATTCAAAATGACGGCCTGAGTAATTCAAAATGCCGGCCTAGGTGGCTTGCGGGCTTTTGTCGAGCAGGTCGAGGCAGCTCGAGTGCAACTGAAAGTAATTTTTGTGTCACGTGTATGTTTAGACAGCGGGAAGTTAGGATAGCCCCAGCGGGCGTCTAATTTCTCCCTGTAGATCCCGCCCCCCAACCCGAGCGCGGCTACTTCGTTCGAGGAATACATGAAATGAAGTACTTTTTTTTGTATCTTAATGGTTAGTCAGTTAGAACGTATCAATGCAAGCTTGATCTATATCCAGCCGAGACCTGCTCAAACGTCGTCTCCATATACGGACAGCGTCCTTGAAGAAACCCGGATTTTGTATATCAGCATTCGAGGTGTCGAATTATTCGAAAGCTTCGAATACTAGGAATCCGAACATACAATCGAATGACTCGGGAAATGACTATTCGATTCGAATTTGAGACTCGGAATATTCGCACACCCCTATACTAAGCATGCAAATGTATAGCGTCATCGCCAAAGCGTCGAACTCGCGTAGTGGTGTCTGTCAGAGGCGTTTCCACTGACACGATTTCGGTGTGGGTTAACGTAGGCCTCACGCCATACGCTCGTTCTTTTGTTACCATCGGGCGTCGGCTACTTGCGCGGTCCGAGAGCGTTGCACGACGTCTTTCTTTTTTAAAATTTTTCCTTCGTCCGATCGGTATAGAGAGTCGCACCGCGTGTTCAGACGCAGTATTGCTGGCAGAGCGAGATCAATATTAGCGGACTGCGTTAAGTGCCCTTCCAGAGCGAATGACAACCGAACACTCCATTTAATGTGTGCCTTCCGTCGCAGCAGCTAGTCTCGCTATACCCAACTCTTCTGTTGCCGCCGCTCGATGCAGCGCGAACGGTCTCTGTTGCGGGGCCACGGAGCGAGCGAGCCCGCTCCATGCTCCATCGATGGGACGTCCCTCGGCGTTTCAGTTGTTCGTCTGACGTCATTCCTTCGTTTTTATCTTTATTTTCTTTCTCGTCCGTCGGTGTGTGGGTGTGCGCGGTCCCCGCTTCGGTCAAGCCGCCGACGGGCCTCGTCTCCATTCACGGTCACGGCAGATCGAAGCGTGCGTGCGCGGTGTGGGACCTATTTCGAGCGTGCCGCGACCCTGTCTCTCCCCGAGCCGGAATTCCATTGTAGCCTGTCCATTAGTGAGCCACACGCTGCTGCTGCTGCTGCTGCTGCTGCTGCTGCATGAGACCGGTGCTGTGACCGGATACATCGCTGTAGTGCTGCCTGTAGGGATTAATGTGGACAATTTGTCTTCTGCACATTAATAAACTTTTGAAATACTACATTTTTCGGAGGGGGGATCGAGCTTCTGGAGGAGGAAATCGTAAAGGTGCGATGATATGTTGTTATTGTAGGTGTTGCACAACTGTTTCTCCCAGAAAATAAGTGGAGTAGGGGAGACGGCTGGGAGAAGGTAAAAGGAGGCGCGCTATGGCAGCGTCCCGGGTACTGCGGACATTTCGTGGAACACCGTATCATCGAACGCCGTTTCGTCGAATAAGTGTACGTTTTATCGAACGCCCATTCATTGAACGCTGTTTCATCGAATCGCATGACGCCGTTTCACTGAATTTCGCTTTACCGAATTTCGGACCATTACAGTGCTTTTTAGAGGTTTTACTCGGGTGGTGCACGACAGCATGCGCCCGATGTCAAAAGCCTCGTGTCAAATGCCCCGCGTCAAAGGCCCCGCTCTTTTTGCCCCTTCAAAAGCCCTAGTTTCGAAAGCCCATGACTCAATTCCCGCGTGTCAACAGCTCCGGAACCTCAGCGTGCGTTTCAAAATTGTTGTTTAGTTGTTTTTCCTCTGTGTGCTTCGGGGATGGGGACGAATCGCGCGCGGCGGGTGAGCAGACACATTTGAACACCTTCACTGCCGTTTTGACACTCCACTCGCTGTCTGCCATACTCGGTGACAACTTTCCTTGGCAGTGCAGTGGAAGGTACAGGCACGCGTTCCCTCTCCCATTTTGAGCGCTGAATAAAGCTGTGCGCGGGCCCTCCTCCTCTCCGCGGAAACGCCAAGAAAAGTTGTCGCCGAGTATAGACGTTTTCTGTTTCCTGTCGTTCTCAGTCCCGTGGGTTCCGTATCTGGTATGCGGGACGAAAAAATAATAAAACATTTCAACCTGGAATATGCGGAAAAATATATGTGAGGCAAAACAAGAATGTGTGATAATCACGGATTTTTCGTAAACACCTTTCAGGGGCGTGGAGAGATCAAAACGATGTTTTACCGCATGCCAGAAGTGACGACATTCAATAAGGCCGCGCCCTTGTGGAAAAGGTGTATTATTAAAGTGATGAGTGAAAGCTAGAGAGGTAAGCCTGGACTTCTGTCCTAGCTGGCTACTCTGCACAGCGGAAAGGATTAAGGGATATAGATCGCCTGGTTTGTACTGCCCGGTCGCCGTTTGCGCCTTCTATATGGGTCATATCGCTAGCCACTGTACATATGCCGGTTTTATCTCCCTCACGCAAAATTAATAATTGTTTTTCTCGAAGGTCTGTCGATACCTATTATACTTAATAATATATAATAACAAAAACTGCTTCTTAGCGTTACATCAGATTTATTTACGAAAAAAAAAAAAATAAAAACAATTTAAAACATTTGCATATTTACAGTTGTATTGTAGGTGGCGCTAAAGCAGCATAAACGTATTAAGAAGGAATAGTACCTCCAAGCGCCATAGAGAATACATGTAGATTTTTGACGTTTTCAAAAATTTCCTACATGAGAACCGCTCTTTATATTTGCTTGAAACTTTTACGATAAAGAGATTAATACTCAATTGGTGCATTAGTGCAGTCATGTTTCTCAGTATTTAGTATATATATATATATATATATATATATATATATATATATATATATATATATATATTTTTTTATCTTGAAATCGATTGAAAACGGCAGTTTTGACACTTTTGGGTTAAACGACGTTTTACATATTCCACTAATTTTTAAAAATCACTTGTATTCGCACTAGTGCCTCTAAAATTTATTACGGAATCGATTTGTATAAAAATAATTAGTGTAAGGTAATCCGTTTCGAACCTATACAGCGATATTTCCGAAAGCAAGTTTTCGGTCTCAAGTTTCAACTATTTTTATGTGTTTTGCATTTTGTTCTCCTGAAGAAACTCGTCCAAGTTGGAGGGAACCGTTCCACAAGCATTCTTCCAGTTCCTTGATGCTGTTTGTCTTTCTCGGTCCGCTTTTTGAGTCGTTTGCGAGTCTGACCATTGTTGAACAGCTGCAACAGTGATGCTTGGCTTCTCGCCTCATCTTTCTTTTGACATCTACAATGCGAAGATGTATGGGTGCGCTCTCCCAAGCATGTGGTTTATCTCTCTGCAATGAAAAATTTACTTTATTTAATTATTTATTTATTTATTGTATATGCAGGGATGGTCTAGGTAGAGCGCATCTTTGTCTATCTGCTTCTGAACTACCTCCATAGAAACTGCAGTTCATTGCTGGCGAGTGTGGCGTTCAATGGCGTTAGCTCCAAACTGTACAGAGAGCATTCACTGGCGGCCATAGCTGTGTGCGCAACTGATGAGCTGTTGCTGACAGCGAGCTTCCACAGTTCTCTTGCAACGTACATTCCGCAACATCAAGATTGCCGGTCTTAGCGGCCTATTAATGTGAGCTCGTTCTGAGCATGCGCTCTAAACATCGTCCTCAAATATGGCGTCCGATCGGCCACTTGTACTTCATCCCCAGGCCTTTTTATGAATTCGCTTCTCCTATTGTTCCCTTCACATCACAAATTAAGCTGTAGAGTAAGCCCTGAAAGAGATAATGATGAAGCCATCTAACAACGCTGGTCAAAGCGCGCCAGGGAATGTGGGACGGGTGCAGTGAGGACGGGGCTTTGGGCACGCGGAGATTATAAAATGGGGTCATTGGTTCCGGGGTTTTCGAGACGCGGGCCGAATAACGTGCGGCTTTTACGACAGAGATTCTGCCCCCCCCCCCCCCTCCCCTCCCTCGCCCCCTGAGCCACCCTGGACAAATAACTGTTCCGACCACAGGAATTGAAAATCTGGGCCAATAACAGTGTAAAAACGAACTCATGACTTTTTAAAAATAAAATCAGTCAGATTTATTTGATTTAATCTAGACTAACTTATTTAAGTCGCTGTTGCTCGAAAATAGTGATTCTTTATCACAAGGTGCAATTTTAAACATGGCAGATTAATTGAAAAATCCGTCCGATCACTGCTAATATTGCGGAAGAAAGAATTACTGTAGCTTTAAAGCAGTTTAATAAACAACATTTTATGCACGTAAACCTGCCAAATCAAAACCACAAGAGCTTGATCTTTTAGTTAGTTAAAAATCCCTGTTTGCTTTCTCTTTCCCGTTTTAGTTTGCTTGCAATTGGACACAACTTTTCTCATTTTCGTTCCTTTCTTTCGCGTTCTGATTTGCTGTACATAAGTTATACTGACGTACGCCAGAGAGAGAGAGTAGAAAGAAAGCTCAACGCTCCCACTGCCCAGAAGTGCACTGCTTTTTGCTCGTGTTCAGCCGTATATAAATGCTTCCTCGATGCTTAGTTGATTGAAATATAAACAAATGCACATAGAAAGAAAGCATCAAATGATAGATAGATGGTAAAGAAAAATATATTTCCGGGATTATTTTTGTGGGAAAAAGTTTGATTTCAAGCATCATAGTAAAACTTATCGAAATCACGATTTAAATCTTGATTTAAATCACAATTTAAACTATGATTAAATCACAATTTAAATCACGATTTAAATCACAATTTAAACTATGATTAAATCACAATTTAAATCATCTTGCTTTTTATTCTCCACTCTGGCCAATGTACCCATCTAAAGTAACTAATGCACCGATTGAAATATTTTGTCTTTTTTTTTTGGCTTACGATAAATCAACGATTGTTTGTGAAAAATAGCTTTATAAGAAGACCAAGAGGTTTTCCGCAAAAGTTCGTCCGGGCAGGCGACCTCAATGGCCTGTAGATCCAACTACTCTGGGAGTTCCTTCAACTGGACCCCGGAGCGAAGAGACCAACACGGTGAGGTTGGGCATGCTTCTTTAGAAGGAGAAAATACAAGAATAATCGAGCTTTTTTCTTTCTTTTTTTTTTTTTGGGGGGGGGGGGGGGCAATATTATGGTCCCCCGGGCCCTTTTTGGTTCTGTTTTGTTGGTCGGGGAAGAGGTCTTTCTTCGTGTGATTTCCGCCGGCCGCGGGTCTGTCATATGTGTTCTTATTTTAGTGGCGGGGGGTCCTTACGTTCCTGCGAGCCCCCTCCGGGGCCGATCGGGGTTCGGCGAAGCGCCGTGGTCGCGGGAACGAACAGCACGCCCGACCACGGGTCTCGTCGGTGCTATCAGCCAGGGTCCGTTGCGGGCTCGACGAATGTCAGTGTCGGCTATTGGTCCGTGAACGTCACGTGCCTTCGTAACGGTTTGAAACAATTGGTCGACTCCTGCCTGAGGGCAAGGAGGTCGGTGCCGTCAAAAACCGGCGCAAATGGTTTGAGGGGGCGATTTTTGGCTGTGATCTTGACCCTGTTAGGGGTCAACCAGAAATCCCCTACTAAGTTGTTTTTTTCTTTTTGTTTGTGGTAAATATGGTGTAACTAAACAAGTTGCACTGTAGTAGCACGAAGCCATTCGTCGTATTCCTCTGAACCAACGCCGAAGGCCTCATCGGCCAGCCCCTCCATTTCTGTTACGCTGTAGTTCCGCTTGTGGTGTGAGCGTTCGACTAGGGAGAGAGAGAACAAACTTTATTACACGACTCAAGTCCGAGTCGTTTTTAATCTTCATCAGAGGAGGGTGCGCTGTCCTCGTCCTTCGTGGGGTCGGTGGGTTTGGCGTTCGAGGATGGAGCTACTTTTTCAACGTGGGCGACGAGGAGTGGCCACAGGGTGGCTCGGAGATCCTTTGGGGCAGCGGATGCATGCAGCTCGCCCAGGAATAAGGGACTGAGAAGGAAATAAGGGAAGGAGAGAGAAGGGCGAGGGAGGTCTAAGGCCCTGGGACAGGGCCAGTATGTGTCTGTTCATTGGAGGGGTAGCCTGCGCAGTCATTGCAGGTGGGGCTACCAGATCGACGCTGGACGGTTCGACTAGCAAATGCCCCAGGGCGCAACTGTCCACCGTGCTCCTGCAGCAAACACCGCTCCCCACAAGCTTTAGGTATGCGATGCCAGGAAGCTCAGGCGATATCGTCTCGTTCTGTCGTGGGCAGTTTTTAATATTTCCGAAGGACTGGAAACCGTTGTGCTGCGGTATCAGATAGAGGTTCAGAAAACTGGCAACGGTGGCTTTGAGCGCCACGATGGCATATGCCTCAGCGTCACAGCGTCCGAGCAAGTTGCCACGGAAACTGCCGCGCGGCGCCCGTTTTCGTCGCTCATGTTGTGACGCCGTGACGTGGCGCTGTGACGTCACAACACTGCTTCCTGCCGTTCTCACTCTCTGACGCTCCGAACATTTTGGCTAAGGGGCCGGATTGGGGACCAGATGTCGCTCTCTCGAGAGCCGTAAGACGATATAAACGGGGGAATATTGCATAAATAAACCTAAATGCGTATTTACATACGAAAATTTAAACCAGAGCAAAAACTAAAATCTTTGAGCTGGATGAATACGGATGCTTTATTTTTTTTTAAATTCACTATGTCGCTAATTATGACCCTATAATTGTAACCCAAACAACTCGCCAGGCATAAATTAAATCGCGAAGGTACTTTTGCGTGTTCACTCAGGTCAGAAGAATAATAAGAATGGTAGGTCTGGCAATGACAATCTGCGATAGTTATGGCACAGGACACTAAGCGGAATATACGTGAGAGCGCAAAGTAATTTTAACATAGTGAGATCAATAAGGAGAAGACTACGAATAGAAACGCTGGTGATGACAGTCTACAATAAATGATATGTCTAGAGAATCTTCGTTTTAATGCAGTTTTCTCGCATTTTTTCCGATATCTTCGTTTTGCTTTTAATGCGCGTCGCAGCGCCGTCTTTTTTTTTTTTTTTTTAAGGTGCGTTTATTTTTGTGTTGATAGCAGCGGACTGGGGGCCGAACGTCACTGGGAAGACCGCGGCCATCCGCGGAGACACCTGCTTTAGAGCGTAGCGTATTCTCTACACGCCAGCAAACACACCCCATCAACCCCATCACCCCCCCCCTCACACACACACACACACACAAACACACGCGTCGCGCCGTCTCTTTCGCATCGCGCGAGTTTGGCTCGTGCAGCCTCTATATATATATATATATTTTTTTTTCTTATCGCGATTCGAGTGTGTATTTCGATGGCGTATATTCGGGCACGCTTTCTTTCGGCGTGACGGAAATTCGAATGAGCAAAGCGCGCGCGACCCCGAACGCGGCGATGACGCCAGCGCGCCGCTCGGTCGCCTGTCTCCCGAGCATGGTGACTCGTGAGCGTCAAGAGCACTCGGGAAGCCTGTTGTGGAAACACTCCCGCCGCTTTCCCAACGGACGCCACGTGACTCTGGCGGCGAGTGTGGCCCGTTGCCAGCTGGAACGCTCTCACGTCGCGAGGCGGCCCGCTGCCCGCTTTTTCTCTCGGAAAGCTTCTTCGTTTGTTGATACATAGTGTCACGCGGTGGCAGTTCTGATTGAGAACTCGCAGACCTGCACGCGATACGCGGCTCGTTAATGAACGGGAAACTGCGTTATACAGGGTGTGCGGAGATAAGCGAAAACAAATAATGGCCGAACTTCCGGGGGCAGTATGTTACTTCCGGTTGACTATTGTTTTGGAGGACCCTCAGTGAGTAGCGCTGTACTTTAAAAGTCTCGCCACCGAGGACTAACTGCGGTACCTCCCAAAATTTACTTATACGGGAGTGACACGCCTTCCTGATCCTTTAAGTGAAAAGAAAGAGCACTTGTTCCCCCAAAGGAATGACAAATCTGCCGAAGGTATCGTGGGCGCATCTTCGCGACTACCTCTTCGACTCGCCTGGTCCACATACCCGAGAACGACGTAAAACCTACAAATTCCTAAACGCCTTCAACTACTTCGTGAACGGCAAGACATCGGGCGACGGTGATACGCGCCAAGCTTCCCCTCAGGGGTCGCCGAGCCGGTTCTTGGTTTTAGCAGACCGTCTTCCGAAAGTTTTTATTACGCTTCCTTTAGCGCGACGGTCTCTCTCATGCACAATTTTCTAGTGTTTTGACTTGCTTGCTCATTCAAAGTTTCTTTCCCAGACCACCGCACACATTGCGATTGTACGTGCCGTAATGGCTCGTAGTTGTACGGAGACCGCCGGTCGAGGCGCCGAGGCGCCGGTGCCGTAATCTCGCGTTTGTCGCGTTGCGCCATCTGTCGGCAGCACATCGAAGTAGGGTAGTACCGTCTGCCAATGCCGTCGTCCTGCTGCGATCACCCAGGCTCGGAGGCGTCGGTGGCGCCCCTCGTCTCGATATAACTTGTGATTTTTTTTTCGTGCCGGTACACATCGGCAACTTCAAAAAAGAACGACACTGGGGCGTTTCTAGACACTCACGGAATTGCTCTCTAGTGAACCAAGAGTGGTCGCGCACCCACCCCAAGCGCACGGTAAACATAGGAGAACCGGAAGTATTTCCTCCCCCTGTCATGGCGGCCGGAAGTGGCGCGCACACCCTGTATACGTTGAGAAACGAGCGGCATGTTGGATTTGTGTTTCATATGTCGATCCCGGTTACTCGCAGTGGTATCTGGACGTAAACCTTCGTCATACGTAGTCAACGCTCTGCTGTATGAATGGCCCATTAGGAGTAGTCGTGTTACTTGGGAACGAAGCCAGCGTGGGCTTTCCTTCACTCCTCAGAGATCTGTACGGCTAAGAAAATGATCGTAGCTAATCTAGCTAATGGTGAAACACTGAGCCGCAGGTATCCGCTTCAGAGTAACGACATTTGAGCTATGGATGGATGGATGCTAACGGCTGTACCCTTTACGACGGGTGGTAGCTTGAGCCACCTAGCCTAGAAAATCATCGCTGCCAGTTATTCGAAGCTTTATCTGAAACTCTGCCTGAAATCGCATGAAACGGTTTTCCGTCCTCCAGAAACGGTAAAACAGTCAGAGCAAAACGATATTGCCCGAGTTTCCTGACACGATATCTGAAAAGCCTACCTGCAGAATCGTCTTCTTCCGGGAAGAAAACCGGTTCCCAGTTTCCTCCTCAGTATTCCATCCCGCACTCCTCTGTCTCTTCTCTCCTCCTTTCTCCTCAGGAGCGGGTCTCTGGCTCTCTGCAAGTATCTGACTTCTCTGAGGTTGTCCACGCAGTCAGAAAGGAGAAGGGCCTCCCTCTTTCTCAAATGGAGAGGAGGAATCGAGGGAGAGTTTCCTCCTTTCTGGCTGCTCGTCTGACAGGAAGTTACAGTTTCCAATCATAACGATCGCCAGTACGGCATGCAAATTCGTCTGCTCTTTGCGCCCGTCGTCCGTTTGTTTACCCGCCAAACGCCCCCATGTGTTTTAAAGCGATATCTTTATGGGCGACACTTTGCAGGAATTTCGTCCTCGTCCCTAACCGTCGCAATGCGCGCAAAAAAAAAAAAATTGTCGCGAGGAGGGGGAAGTTGGGACTTTATGTCCGCCGTGCCGCGCGCAGAGATCGAAGAGGGAAGCCTGACGTCCCGCCAAGAATTGCGCGACGAAGGGAGATCATCGTGTCGTCTGGTTGAAAGACTTGTTTTCAAACATTACTCGCGTTATGTGAAATCCCCTTTGGCAGTATCCAATTGCTACGCGTAATGTTGGAGGGTTTTAGAAACTTCCACCGCTCTTACCCACTTACTTCACGGATCACCGAGCACTGGTGGCAGTCGTCAGTGGCATCCACGAGGGCTATGAGAATTAACCACGTCTCACCTCCGTCCTCAGGTACGTGACGGCACCATTCCACCCGCATTGCGCCACAGTGCTACAGCTATCGCTTTCGTTTCTTCGCACAGGGCGGAAAATACTTCTTCTCCGACCCAAACCGCCGATGACGGAGCGCTTGGGGCGTGCCCCTGTGGCTCTGTGGCTAACTACGTGGGAGGCTCGGGAGCCCGAACCCCGAACCCCCCCCCTCCCCCCCCCTAAAGAAGAAAAAAAGAAAAAGAGGAGTTTTTGGGAAACGAAGTACCCTCGCTTCGGGGACCTCAGGGGTGGGGTGCACGGGAAAAGGGGGAGGGGAAGGGGTTTCTAAAACGGGCATTCTGTTCGCTTCATCGCTTTAGTCGCACGGTTAGTTTTTCACCTTCTAGACACCACAGTGTTCCTGTCCCCAAGGCAAGATTTGTGTGGATGTGCCCCTGCTTATTTGGTTGGCTAATCATCTCGGCGGGGCAGCAGAATGTCAAGTTATGACGGCGCAAATTTTGCGCGCGGGAAAAAGCGTCTGTATGCTACCTCTCTCGGCGCCTCTAAGCAAAATTGCCCCAACCTCCAATGTGCTCGCTCCCGCATCCTTCTCGTGTTTCGAGCCGATAAAATGGCGGGCATTGCTCGCTTCGTCAGAATCGTCTTTTGTTTCGGAGAGGAAACCGACGGAAGAATGACATACGATAGGGAGCCGAGGAGATGAGCCAGCACCATCTATAGAGAACAATCGAAGCCTGTGAACAGCCCACGTAACGTCGTCACACTCCCATGGCGCCAGCTCAACGGCCCGACGCCGAGCGTCCTTCGACGCATTGACACCGGGTTCTGCCGAACGATGACGCTGTACTCGCGTCCAATCGATCCATTGCACTGTGACGACGTCCAAATGCTGCAGGCTTCAATTATTCGAGCTCGTGTTGGCTGAGCGCGGCGCGCCTACAGAATAAGAGAGCGTTCAACTGGTTGATTGGGCAGGTGCGATCAGATTTCAGTCAGTGTTGCTGGCCATAAACGCAAATTATAAACGTTATGTTTTTTTATTATTAATGTTTTTTTAGATTGTGATGCTCGGTGGGTGCATGAAATAAGTTGTGCAGGTCTAACATTTTTGTTCAATTTCCGTGTTATGGCCTCTCACAGTTAGCTCGTCGCAGGACAGCGGAGCCAAAAATTGTGTAATGTTTGGCAGTATACCAGCGAAAATTTCTCAGTTCTTTAGAACCTCTTGTTGGACGCCCCTTCTAAGACTCCCCCGACTGTAAAATGCGCGTTCGCCAAGCGACGCAGCTTGACTGCATACAAAATTAGTTCCAGAGCGCGTGCGTGGTGGCCACCGTGGTGGTGGCGCAAACAAAGCATAGTGCAGAGCGAGGGTCTCGTGCCCGTGCCTCTGATATAGCACTGCCATGGCACTGCACACAACTCGTGAGATGGAGTATGCGCCTGTATCCTTCCGTGCCTCGTGGACGGGCGGGGATCGATTAATTTCCGAGGTTTACCGCCGTCGGCCTTCGGAATCGGCGGACGAGAAGGGGTTGGATCGTCGTGTAAGCAATCTATGCAAATCGGCAGTGCGCTTTTTCGTTCGCGAAAACCGCTCTGTTCATTTATCTTTCTAGAAGCCTCGTCTCATAACGCGGTCGAACGAGTAACACATACTCGCGGACGCGTCAGATGCACCTTGGCGAAGACCTTTTTACGCTTGGACGTTACCCTATATAGCCACGAAGATTGAAGATTGCTCGCGTCGCCAAGCAAAAGCTACCCTATGTCAGTCGGAGCGAAAGGCGCGGCGTGATGCGCCAAGTGCGGGTCGATCGTGCTGTCTCCGGAATGCCCGAATCTCTGTGCTACCCGTGCAGTTTGAGGAGCGAGATAGCCTTTGTGCGACTGAGGGGCGGCCATTGGAGCGCGATGGGGTCTCAACTGGAGGTGCAGTGGATTGTGCGATGTCGGCAACACCGACCACCGTGGTGTCGACCCAGTCGAACATCTGTCACCCGTTGACGCAGTCCATAATTCGCCGGCTGTCGACGCCGCTGACAATCCGCCACCGCGATCGACGCCGTTGAGGGCCCGCCGCCAGTAGGTGGCCTCGACAACGAGATCAGTCTTGACAACGCAGAGGAAGCGCATGACAACAATAGCCAGTTCACTACAACGCCAGGGAACGTCAGCAACCTCCATACGACACTGACTTGCAGTCGAAGTCCTTGTGCCCCCGAGGACGTTACACGGACGGAACCTCCTGATTTCTCTCGGGACCTGACACAACACGCAGTATTCAAGATGTGAACTCCGACCACGGGCCACTTTGAGCTGACCTGCGCGGTATACTTTGACTAAAAATCCAACGAATAATAAATTAAGTTCCGGTACGGCAACTTCCCCGCAGGGGAGATGGTGTAACGGGGCGTTTGGACGAAGAAGGACGAAGCGGGACGGTTGAGAGGAGTGTATGTGCGCCTGCAGAAAAGGTGAACGCGAAGTCTAAGTTTTTAAAGGGGCCTTGCAAAGATATTGCGTCGGAGTGTTTCTCACTTTGCACAAGCTTATTGGAAATAGAGGGACCTAAGTATACTCGCACGCAACGCTACTGACCGAGAAGTTTCTTTGTCGCCGCGTAATTTCAAGGATAAAAGCGGACGCTTAATTTCTTTCAGTCTCTCCTTGGCAAAACTTGATGACAAGTTGTGAGGATAGCATTGTTCGCGATGTCACCAATGCGATCCCCAGGATTTCGTCAACAAGCTTTGCGATCGACATTATGTTTACAAACAAACCGGAGCGCCCCTACCGGACGCCACCGACGCCGCGCATGCGCGGTGGACGGTGGGCAAGAAGTCCGCCGTCGCCCATAAACAAACCATTGAATTGCGTTGTTGTCGGCGTCGGTGGGAGTCCCCGTGATCTTTTTCGAGTTGGAATTGTTGATTCTACGCCGTCCTAACAATGTCTGACTACTTGAGCGGCTTCAGCAAAATGAACGAGGCAAAACTGCGTGAATAATGTGACGTGCGGTGATTCATTTCACGTGGACGCCGCAGAATGGGCGCTAAAGCCTGTCTCCCACGATGAGATTCTGCTCGCTATTTTCAGTCGCGACGTCGCTCGGGCTGCAAAAGCGTGGACCGTAGCTGAGATGGTGTACGTCGATACTGAAAACCGCAAGTAGAATCGGGCATTACAAGTCGGTGATGGCCACTGGTAACAATGATCAACATCTTGTATCTACTGTTTACACTTGGCCTACTTACCCCAACCAACCTTCAAAAGTGTTTTGAGGCCTGCACTTAGTTCTTATTGCAATTACCGGGTCAACGTTTGGTTTACGGGCCGCTGTCGTTTGAACGAGCTGATGGCAAAAAGCAGACAAGTTTGAAAGAGCAGGCGACAGTTCGAACGCATGCGCAATGGAGTGCGGGCAAGAAGCATCGCGTCCCGCGTCAACAAACCATTGGAATGTTACGTTGTCGGCGTCTGTGTGAGTCTGCATACTCTTTTTCGCGTTGTAATTGTCGATTCTACGTCCTCATAGCAATGTCTTACCTCTTTAATCACCTGAGCGAAATTATCGAGGCTCGTTACGCCGCTAAACTCTGCGTAAATAATTTGATGTGCGGCGATTCATTCGCATGAACGCCGCAGAATGGACATCAAAACCATGATGAGATTCTTCTAGCTATTTTCGGTCGCGACGTCGCTCGTGCTGCAAAAGTGTAGAAGGTAGCGGCGGTGATCGACGTCGATACTGAAAATCGGAAGCAGGAACAGACCAAGCGTAACAAGTCGGTGATGGCCACTGGTACCAGTGATCAACATCTTGTATCAACTGTTTACACCGAGCCTACTTAGGTCTTTTGAGGCCTGCAATTACTTCTTATTGCAATCACCGGATCAAAGTTTGGTCTACGGGCCGCTTTTGTTTGAACGAGCAGACGACAAAAAACAGACAAGTTTGAAAGAGCAGACGAAAGTTCGAACGATCAGGCGGCCGTGTGAATTTGAAGACGCACTGAACCCGTGGGTGGTCCGGATAACTTGGCGGTTTTCTCTCGTTCATGTTGGAACAAAACAAATACATCTGGCGACCACAAAGTGTTGCCCGCACAAGCAATCGTAGTTCGACAGCGTCTGGTTTGCCCTTTTCACGGCCACTATCCACGTTCTCGGACGAACGGAGGGATCAGAAACACATGAAAACTGATCTTCAAACCTTTCCAGACTCTCTTGGTACAGCACCCGTCGCAGCATTTTGACGAGAAGGCACGTTTTCTGTCTGGTTTCTTCCAAAAGATCACAGGAATGCATGTCTCGCACGGCGACTTCTACCCACCGCCCCAGACCGGAAGTGCGCTCGACGCGCCACTACCGCGGCGTGACGTAGGAGAGTTGAGTTCGTTTATAGATCAGCTCAGTTACGGAACTGCCCATAGATGTTGCTTGCACGATTCCGGCAGTGTGTGCAGTGCCCAGAATTTATTTGCATAGGCACACTGCTTTAACATTGCGACAAATATGTTCCCCATCTCTCTGTTAGTAGACGTCGCAGAGGCGCTTTTAAGCGAAGACTATGGCTATATGACGAACCCGAAAGTTGCGATGGTGGCGACAGCCTTGTCGTGTTTAGGCGGGCGATGACCTGTAGAATTTCGTTCAGAGGTATGCTGGGCGTTTAGTAGCATGGAGGGGACAGCATCTTTGGTAAGGCACGATCTCTTGCGATTTCGATAACCTATACGTTGCTCAAACGGGTGAGATGCCTGACGATGCATTTCTTTTTCCTATACGGAGCTCACAAACCACCAATTGAAGTTCTTTGTCCCCCGGTCAAAGCGCGATCATTTCCGGAAAAAAAGGATGATCTTTGTGAACAGAAAACAATAACACTTTAAACCCTTGCCTCGCGGATTCATAACCTCTCTAGCAGTGAGGCGCGAAGCAGCTAGTGTCCTTTTTGATCTTCATTTATAAACGAGAGGGCCCCACCAATTGTAGCCGGCAAGTGCTGTTAAATACTGAGCGAGAAAGAGCACAGTCTTAACGCGATGCGACATTAGCTTTACGAAAAACAAGGCATGATAACAGGTGGGGTTCCACTCGAGGAGGCTCGGCGTAGAAGTGCGTCCTGCATGAGCACGCGGAGTACGAGACGCTCTCGTGCCCCACGCGCTCGCGCGCAACACTTCAGTCGTAGCGTCCTCTATTTGCGACGTGCGCTATCGAAAGCGTCGCTGTGGTCGGCCTTCCACGATTGGCCGAATGCTGACTGTGACGTCAGCAAAGGATTTCTGATTGACGGAAATAAGAGTAATGTACGAACTTCCGTTTTGACGGTGTTGGCAGTGCTAATTTCAGAGCGCTATGGTTTCAAGCTTCTACCATGCTCATTTCAAGCACCATCAAACTTGTTGTTTGCAAGGTAGTGACGTCACGAGAGAAAACTATAGGAGGGCCCTACCAAAACATCTCGCCGCTTATAGACTTTTTAATGTTTACAAAATCACAATCCCGCGTGCGGTCTTCACAGCTCCGCACGTGCGTGTTCGTCGCTTCGGAAAGCGAGGAAAGCACGCGCCATACGCACTAACAGTCAAGATGGCACCGGCCACACGCTCTTTTTGGAAAGGTCTATACTGACAAAGCAATTTGATCACTTCATAGAAATATAGCTGCCAATTTTCATTTCTCAAACATTCATTTTGTAATAAATAAATTTTAAAAAAAATTGCCGAGAACTGTTTTGAACCGGTTACCGTTATATTTTTTTCCAGTTCAGTTTCAAGATGGAGGCGAAGATTTCGGTTCGGTTCGGTCCAGTTCCGGTTCTGCTAAAAATAACGGCTCGGTTCCGGTTTTCGGTTCCGGTTCGACACTCTGGTGTCACGAAGAAAATATGTCATTACCCCTCGCACTCCTACTTTTGTAACGAAGAAAATATATAGTGTCTACTTCTTCTCCGTTGATGAACGATACTGATGTTAACAAACAACTGTTTATTTGAGCGATAGGATATAAAATCTTTTACAACTGATATGGCCACTTCGTCAGTAAATGTTGGGGGAATAATCCCAACCTCTGGCGACTTCCCCTGCCGTCCTCCTTGACCACACACCCTCAGCGGGGGCCCCGACCACAGCCAAACTCGACAAACAAGGTTCCACACAAAGGCGGGCGAGCCGAACTCCTCCACAGCCGTAAGGGGTCCCAAGTTTGCGAGCTAGCGGGCGGACGGCTCCACAGCCGAAGGGGGTCGGACGTGCAGGTTGGCCTCCAGAGGCAGGGAGATGTCCAAGGCTTGGTATCCGGGAGCCAAGTCCTCTGCGGGCCCTTGGCGGCTGCTTATATAGGATTCAGCAGCATTCTGGGGTCCTCCAGTCCACCAATCAGAAAGATTTGGAAGGACCAATCAAGAGGGGTTTTCTTAGCACCAATCAAAAGGCTCGGAGCCTAAGCAAATACGAACATTCCAAAAACAAGCGCATACACAAGAAAGAACACATTCCAAACGAAGCTCACAAGAGCAGTCATAAACAATAGAAAGCATATTCGTACGTAGACAGAGAAGTTATACATACACAGAGCAAAACCACCTCCGAAGTAGAGATCCCAAAAGCAGACATGCACAAGACAAAACATTTCCAACGCGGGGTTCTATAAACTAAGTGTAGCGTTACAGCGTTCACGTTCGCCCCCATTTGGGGCCCCCGACTCCGGTGGGATCCAACAGCCGTCCCGTTGAGACGGAAAGAACTCTCGGAGAAGGCAAAAACATAAAGTGAAGCTAGACTAAACACTCGCGCGAGCAAAACTTCGCGACACCTTCCCATTACGGAAAAAGAGTGACCTCACTCTTAAAATGCACACATACAATTCTTAAATCTTAATCACGAGGTCAGTGGGCGCACATTTTCTAAAACGTAAAACTGAATGTCCATCTGTCTCTCAAAGGAAAACCTGCTTCTGTTATAACGTACATGACATCAGAAATACACAAGAACTTACAGAAATACACAATAACTTATAGAAATACACAAGAACTTGCATGTTATACTTATCGCTAGTCGAAAACTTGTTGATCCGCAGTTCACCATGTCGTCGCTTTAGAAAATTCTTCAAAATTCCAAATGATAAATGAGAATGTTTTCAATAAGCAGTAGTCACTTCCATCGACGTTCAGAACACACATTTTCCGGTGATAATTTCTTAGTAGATTGCATGAGATGCCGTAGTTGTCGGAAGTCTGAATAATTATGTCACTTGTCGCGCCCTTGATAAACTCCAGCTCTTATCTCAGAAATCTGCCCTCTCTCGCGTGAAGCAAAACATCGGGGTGGTCCGCCGTAAGTACCTGACTGGACCGAATCCACCAACAAAATAACTCGCACACAAGGAGCAGTATTCGAGAGCTCTCACTGTTGCCATTGCCAAAAACACAGCCACTTATATTGGCTTGAAAATCGAACTCGTTACTTTGACGGTTCACACGTCCCTCCATCCTTTCTCAAGTATACTCAACATCGGGGTAGTCCGCCGTATTGAACATGACTGGACTTGTTACCACCGACAAGGAGAGCCACCAGAGCAGGAGGAGAATTTGCGCAATTACCGAGCCCATCCAGAGAACGCGCGCCGTATTGAATATGACTACGATCTCTGGGGGCCCGAGGCGCTATAAAACATAAGGCAATGGCAAGAATACATAGTCGAGCTCAACTCTCTTTTCTATCTACACACCAAATACGTTCTTGAGCTTGACACTTTCTTCTATATACACAAAGGGCAACGCACCAGCGACAAAATAAATAGCTCTTTGAGTCGAGGAAGTTAAAATGAAGGCGAAATTTTCAAGCGACGACAGAGTTCGAAAGTTCCAGGTCGGATTAGTCGAAGAGGCAATCGGCACTTTTTGCAGAGTTTTTGAATCGAGCACGGTGCTTCACAAGGAACGGATGGCAGTTTTGTAGTGGATGAACAGTTCTTACTTGAATTTGAGGAGGAGTTTCTGGGAGAATACTGAGAGTTTCGGAAAGCACCACACAGGCGAAAATTGCCAGAGTGAGAAGAGCGACGAGGGTATTCATGATGGATTTACCCTGGGATGTCTCGGCGTCTCAGATGTCACGGGAAGTCCGGACGTAGCGAGGAAGTTGTTCTTGCCTCTGGATCAGCGTCCGAGGGTGATGATGATGACGTCTTGGCATTTTGTAGCTTGAGGCACGGGCCATTTGGCGATTGTAGTAACCGGTCGTACCCCGCACCTCCACCACTTTTGTCACGAAGAAAATATGACTCCTCACCTCCACCACTTTTGTAACGAAGAAAATATATATGTCTACTTCTTCTCCGTTGATGAACGATACTGATGTTAACAAACAACTGTTTATTTGAGCGATAGGATATAAAATCTTTTACAACTGATATGGCCAATTCGTCAGTAAATGTTGGGGGAATAATCCCAACCTCTGGCGACTTCCCCTGCCGTCCTCCTTGACCACACACACCCTCAGCGGGGGCCCCGACCACAGCCAAACTCGACAAACAAGGTTCCACACAAAGGCGGGCGAGCCGAACTCCTCCACAGCCGTAAGGGGTCCCAAGTTTGCGAGCTAGCGGGCGGACGGCTCCACAGCCGAAGGGGGTCGGACGTGCAGGTTGGCCTCCAGAGGCAGGGAGATGTCCAAGGCTTGGTATCCGGGAGCCAAGTCCTCTGCGGGCCCTTGGCGGCTGCTTATATAGGATTCAGCAGCATTCTGGGGTCCTCCAGTCCACCAATCAGAAAGATTTGGAAGGACCAATCAAGAGGGGTTTTCTTAGCACCAATCAAAAGGCTCGGAGCCCTAAGCAAATACGAACATTCCAAAAACAAGCGCATACACAAGAAAGAACACATTCCAAACGAAGCTCACAAGAGCAGTCATAAACAATAGAAAGCACATTCGTACGTAGACAGAGAAGTTATACATACACAGAGCAAAACCACCTCCGAAGTAGAGATCCCAAAAGCAGACATGCACAAGACAAAAACATTTCCAACGCGGGGTTCTATAAACTAAGTGTAGCGTTACAGCGTTCACGTTCGCCCCCATTTGGGGCCCCCGACTCCGGTGGGATCCAACAGCCGTCCCGTGGAGACGGAAAGAACTCTCGGAGAAGGCAAAAACATAAAGTGAAGCTAGACTAAACACTCGCGCGAGCAAAACTTCGCGACACTGGTCTGGGCCTGACCACAGCGCCACTTTTGTCGTCGAGAAGTGGCGGCACGTGGAACTACCCAAGAACGCAAAACGCTCGGAGTCGGGACATCTAAATCTCGGTGATATAAATAAATCAATGCATAACGGCAAAAAAAAAAAAAAAAGGTGATTGCTATTGGAGGTTTTTTATTGCCGAGGCTTGGTCCTTAGGGCGTTCGAATTTTTTGGCACTTACGAAATACTCTCTCTCGCGAGAGAGAGGGAGAGTGTGTGTGTGTGTGTGTGTGTGTGTGTGTGTGTGTGTGTGTGTGTGTGTGTGTGTGTGTGTGTGTGTGTGTGTGTGTGTGTGCGCACGCGCGTGTGTGTGTGTTCTTTTTGGCCGCACCTCGTGCAACGAAAGAATCGAAAAGAGTGGGAGGTCTGTGAAAGGTCGGGGCGAATCGTTTGCTTGCTGTTTGTTTAGCACCGTGTGCAGAGATTCTACATACCTCAACGTAAACCGTATGGAAAGTAGGCCACTTGGCGCGGGTTACAGATCGTGCTATCCTCATCCCATCTGAATTTGTTTGCTCTTATTGGTACTTGCGTACTTCGTATTCGGCCTCGGGGCAGTCTTTGCACCTGCATCCGGCTCTCAATCCACATGTTTGACCAAAACGGCGCCGCGCCTGTTCAGACCGCATACACACGATAACGGAGTTCGAGAGAGATTCGTGTTCGTAAAACGGGATGTTTGGTTCGCTGTCGGATGCGGAAAAGTCATCAGGAAGCCGTAGCAGCGATGACATTATGAATCGCTTTTGAACAAGTGTTGACAGATCAACGGGCCCCTGGTGCAGGCTTCAACCTAGCTCCGGTTGTGCGGTCTGTATTGGTGAGGAATACTCACGATGAAAGTGGCGATGATAAATCTTTCCAAAAATGGACACCGTTTCCGCAAGTACAGAGAAATCCAAAACTTCATTCGATATAGCGAGTTTTAGGTCTTTGGTAGACAGAGGAGGCAGCATACCACCCCAATGAATGCCGGCTTTGTCATATGTATGTACCGCGTTTCACCGTAAGTAAGAGCGCAGTCGATGGCTAGAAGACATACAAACACAAACGCAGAGAATAAAGGGTTATGGCGCATTCACTGCTCTTGGTTGGTTGAGCCGGTTGATGCGCGCGCGCGAAGAACGGCGAACATATAGTGATGTTGTGCCAGTGGCGCTGCTTGATTCGTCGGCTATACGCTCTTGCTTACGGTAAAACGAAGTATAGGTGTTGGCTGCCCCCTTTCTCTCTCGCTCTCTTCAGTGTATCGTGGTAGATGGTAAATGCTGCGGGAACAAGGACATTCCCATAAATCGTTGCGGGCCGCGCGCGTGGCGCTTTTGAGCTTTTCTTGCAACTGGTCAGCTCGCCTGTTGCATTTTTTGTTTTGTTTTGCACCCTTGTGATTTGCTGGACTCTCTCCGTTCACTCCAGTGGTTGGATTTTTGCAGAAGTACGCGGTAATGGACATCTTGCCAAATCGAAGCGATATTAGCGGCGTATTACCGCGCTAAGCATCTTGGGTATCCCTTGGTCACAGTTTCGGTTTCGATTGGCATCCCATCCCGACCAAAAACAGGGCTTGCATTTTCGAATATGTGACTTTCCTAAAATTTATAATGGCGTAGGTGTTGTCTACCAATACGCGGCTAAAATGCTGGGGCACGTTTTTTTGGGAGGGCTCCCGACGTGCCAGAGTTCGTGCCCGTGTAAACAGGACTACGAAGGCAGATGATGGAAGAAGAACTATACTGGGCCGGCCATCCCGTTCCATCTTCTCCTCAATGGACTTCTTAAAGTTTCCATGAGCCGGGAGGGGGTCACGCTGCACTCTGGACTGGTAGCCAGGCCGCCCAAAAGGTACGAGACGCGGCCGGCCGTACTCCTACTCCTCACTCCAGCCTATGCGTAGAGCAAGTCGTCTGCCTCTTTGCGCAGGCGTTGCGGTGACGTCAGAATGATACCGACCTCTGATTGGCTCTGATTGAAAGGAGAGTGGGTGAGACCTCAATGCTAGATTCCTCGAAGTCTAGCCACTATTCCCTTTTTTTTTGTTCAATCAGCCAATAAGAGCTTGGCGTTCTGACGTCACCACAACCCCTGCAAAGAAGCGAGACAAACATGTGCTCCGCAGAGCGGGTCTTACGGCCGCTGGAGGTCCGTGTTTCGACAGGGAGCTCTCACGAAGATGAATGGGTGCAATACGAGCGAGCCCTGACTTTATTTTCACGCAGTGCTTGAGATGCACTACGTCAACGGGGCAATCGAAACCGAACCCGCGCCAGTCCTCTCCATGGATAAAGAGGTCCCATAATGCAACGCGCGCAGTGTTGCATGCAGGGATTTCCGGAAGTATAGTCTATTCTAGAGTCGTCTATTCCTAGCACCCGACAAAGCGGAGAGCTCGCGATTGGTGGACTGTGATTTTCGCACGCTCACTCTAAAAAAGCCCGTGCGTCTACTTCTCCCGCAGAACACTCCGAAGAGTTAATCACCGCAGCTTGCGGAGGCAACTCAGCGAATGACGATGCCGAAACATGTGTTTAGACCAAGAAACGCAGTCTGAGTTGTGACGTTAAGCAATGCAAGCGTGACGTTTTGCATTGCAATGTCGCAACTCAGACTGCGTTCTTTGGTCTAAACTATGTTTCGGCATCGTCATTCGCTGAGCTGCCTCCGTAAGTTGCGGTGATTGGCTCTCCGAGTGTTGTGCGGGAAAATAGACGCACTTGGCTTAGTGCTGGGGCCCCGCCGCCGGATTCTGGATCCCTCTCCGTTGAAAACAATCTCCAATGGAGATTGTATTTTTTTTTGTAGTAATGAGAGTTGTTAGAACTACGGTGCCTGGAACGCGTCTCCGTCTGGTGTGTTTAGCGTCCTATACATGCTTTGCACGTGACGTCATATGGCACCGTACCAGCCGCCATTGTTCCGCACCATTCCTGTGCCCGTACCTCCTGCAGCATACGTTTGTCGCCGTCGAATTTGTACTTTTCGGCAAGGCTTGCCGAGAAGAGCAAACTCGATGGTGCCAGATGTATGCTGCAGGAGCGTACGGAGTACCGGAGACATGGTCCCGAGCAATGGCGGCTGATGCCACGTTAATCCATGCATTCCGCCCATGCATCGAAAGCGGTCCCAAGGTGGCAACAAATGACGTCAGATAAGCCGGAGTGTCACGCTGTCGGATGTCGCGATCCTGGCGGCTGGTCGTAGAAATGCCGGCGAAAGCACGAGCGAACGCGAGTGTCGCTGTCGTCGCGGCGTCCCAACTCCTGGCTGCCGAAAGTTCCGTGGCCTGTCAAGCTGGAGAGCTGCCTGCAGCAGGACAGGCGTCTGCCACATCCACCACCGCTGCGGTGATGCCGCCAGGATCGCGACCGGCGACAGCGTGACACTTGTATGACGTCATCGGGAGGAAATCGAGGGAACAATTTTTGTTGTACGCGATGAACACACCAATCGGGGACGCGTTCCAGGCACCTTATCGGCGTCACCGGTGACGCTGGTAGCTGTTCAATCAATCAGTTGATTTCTTCACATAATTTTGAAGAAAGTGATCTCGCGTCTCTTCTTAATAGAGATCGTTACACACCCACTTATAGGATTGGTACGCGCCATTTGCTACATCCTTGTTGCATTTAAATGCGAGGAATTCGCGCCGACATTGCGCCTAAAGTTGCTTCCATTTTTCGATACTTAAACATAGCGACTCGATATGTTTCATATCGGATACCGACTGTGCACTGCGGGGACACCGTAAACGCGAACGGTGTCGCGCAGTGTAACGCTTCGTTATGACCCAAATGACCACTTCCCGCCCAGCACACTAGTTAAATAAACCATAAGTAAAAAAAAATGAAAAAAAAGTTGAAAACAACAACAACAACGACGACGATCGCTTGTATGTGTGAACAGTGTCGCGCCTTCGAAGTTTCTCAATATTTCTCCTCATTCGTGGCATGTTTGGGTGGGTCGCTAGCTAGCTCCGTTGAGTGCGCTTCTTACTGTGCAACTGTGCACTGCGGAGAAGAGACATTTGCGGCGGACGTCGCGATCCTGCCTATTTTGCTTCTCTGCAGCGCACCCGCATGCTAAGAGGAAAAACAAAAAAGTCATTTTAAGCGAGATACTGCACAAACATATACGCGGGAAAAAAATTGTATATATATATATATATATATATATATATATATATATATATATATATATATATATATATATATATACATTTGGAGAATGTTGTTTTGACTAACTCGATCTTTTAGTAAAATTTTCGAAATAAAACAGCGGCCTTATTCGTTTTCATCTTAAGAACCGTAGTAAAAAAAGTGGCGAAATAATTGTAGACATTCCAGATAAATGTATTATTTATCAAAACGCGCATGCATGTGAAGAATCAGTCACTTGAAATCGCGGGCAGCCCAGCGACTGACGAGGATTTCAAAGGAATACAAAAAGAAAAAGAAAAGAAAAAAAAAAGGGGGGGGGGTTAAGACACTGACTTCCGTTCACGTTCTCAAAATCTAACGTAGCCTTTTTTTTTTAATTTTTCCCGATCAGATTTCCTTTGTTTCCCGCGTAAAATGCAAGTTCTTCAGGAACGAAGAAAGTGGACGAAAACTACACAAAACCGCGTCTCAACATGCACCGAGGTTCGAAAGCCTCGTGTATGTTGTCCTTTTTTCTTCTTTCCTGGTTGTGCTTGCACCAAAGCGGCTAACTTTTCGCGCGGTTCGGCAACTCTTTCCTTGCTCGCTCATAAAAGGAATCGTCCGCTTCCGGTGGCAGCGTCACGGCGGCACTTCCGTGGATCTGCCGCTCCCCTCGGCCGGTGTCGTCGGGCGCACAACGTTGGTCGGGCGTCAAGTCGGGCGTACCGTCGTCGCCGGTGGGCGCGGCGGCGCGGGTCGGGCGGGCGAGTGGGAGGACGTACGCTGTCGTCAAGCGGGACGTGCGCCGTTTTGCACGGCGCCCGGGGAACGTGGCGGCGACGGCGCTCGCCGCCAGGTGACTGTGAAGCTGGTTGAAGAAGAGTCCGGGCTGCTGGCTGCTCCGGGGGCAGTGACCAGCAGCCGAGCCGTTCGCTCCCTCCCGACCAGCTCGCGTCGGGATTCGCGCGCGCACGTGTGCCCGAGCTGCCAGGGCCGTCGGCGGACGTCTCTGCTTGACGCGCTCGTTTGGACGGGGAACACGACCCGCCTTCTCATCTTCGTCGGAGGGGTGAGTCGACGGCGGCGTCTTGGAGGGTTTCGGAGACTCCGTTCTCGCTCCGCGATCCTTCTCTGTAAAAGCCCGTTCACGCAGCCCTGTTTTCTTATGTGTTCATAATAGACCCTCTCACTGTTTACAAACATGAATCGCTGCTTGCGTCCCAAGCGACTTTGGAAGCCTGTCGAGCTTGCTTATGTCACCAGTGCTAGAAAGCATAAATGCTACACGGACAACAAAGTTGGAGATTTAGCGAGGGCCTTCGGCTGTACGATTTAACGTCTTGGAGGAGACAAGTTGGTTTACAAGAATATTCGAAAAATTTGAACAGATCTCGCATCTTCTTGGTTCTTTTGGCGTTCGCCTGGAGAATTGGTGGTTAAATGTTTCATCGACGTATTTCAAGCAGCGGTGTTAAGGTGGGCTTTGTTCAATTCTTTTTATGAACCGGAAGTTCGCTGGGACGTCAAAGACTGGAGCACCGCCTGGTGACGTTTGCAAAGAAAGGGGTCTATCAGAGCTTACGTCGGGAATCCCCGGAACATCTGTGCTTCCTAAGAAGCGTGGCAACCGATTGAAGAAGCAGCTTTGCACGCGACATACAAGCACGGACGTCTCTGTGATTCATAACTAAGATTCCATGTTTTCGGCGTTTATTTGTCGTGAAATTCGGAGGGTCTTTTTCGGAGTTCATTTTTCGCTGAATATTCGGGATTTCTCGAGTTTATATTTTGCTAAACATTTCGGGGTTATCGGAGTTTATTGTTGTCAGATTCTTAGTTCTCTGAAATTCGGAGTTTAATTTTACGGTGTTTCAAATTTTTAAAACTTCAAAAAAACAAAATAAATAAAGGCCCGGGACCATTACCCGTTGTCCTGAAAAAAAAAAAAAACTTGACTAGCTAAACGGCACACCCCTTTAATCGGTAGTTCGGGATTTGAAAGGAAACTCAAATGGTCTCTCCTCAGGACCACTGGCCTTGTCCTCTTATAAAATTTATTTGTGAAACACCGTCTTTTTTGGCTTTTATTTTGTCGTTGCGACCTCGTCGAAATTGTGAGTTTTTTTTTTTTTTCTTCGAATAAATCCGAATTGACGGAAAATTTGCCGGCAAGTGTTTTGCTGACCTTCGGATTTCGGATTTACCCGGAAACATTGAACCTTATTCGTAAAGTAAGAAAACTGGGGTGCCTCAATGTCCTGTTTAGGGTGATGCCACCCTTTGTAGTACCCGATGCCGACAGCACGCGCTCACGGGTAAAATACAAAGAAATCGACGAAAACAAAATGTCGCCATAGGACAGTCAGCGTTTAAGTCAGTGCCACAAACGCGTCCAGGGACACGCGCTTTCACGCGCTTCTGAACAAAAAGTAAAAAATAAAAGTATGGTACAAAATGGCCAGATGTCTTCACACCGTGCTCCACCCTAAGCAAAGCGCACATGAAGGCACCCTGAAGAAAATGAAAGCAAGCGCCCCTGCGTGAATGGGCCTTTGTGCTCCGTTGTACGCAGTGTTGAGGCAGGATGCGCGTGCCTTGCTCGCACTAGAGCGAGCTATGGTATTACGGGGCAGGCTACGTCCTCGCACCCGTGCCTCTGATGCCGCTGAACGCTGACTTCTGCGCAAAGCCCACCCCGACCCGCCGGGCCTCGGTGCCATCTTCGGCGCTCGTGCTTCAGGCTTGCTCGATCTTCAAAGCAGCTCAGCTCCCGCGTGCTACGCTATGGCGTTTGCATGTGGGGTAGTGGACTGGGAGACGTTGGAAGGATCTGTAGATCGGATGGGATATAGCGCGCAGCCTTGGAACAGCGAAGGAGTTAGCAACCGGCACGGAGCCCCTGGATCTCGAGTGGGAGTGCCACGTGGGTGTCCTGCGGGATTTGCAACGTGGCCCCGTGGGGTACATGCCCTGTGTGGGCTGCCCAGCTGGGATACCCTCACTGACCAACGTGAGCTGCCCGACTGCTCGCCTTGCCGCCGCGATCTTCCAATGTTTCGAGTTTTCTTCTCCAAAGGTTTCCTCCTTCAGTGCTTTCCGATGCTCTGTGAGTTTCTAATTCAAACAAGGCCTTCATCGTTACTAAGTAAAAAAAAAAGGTTAAATATTCCAGACTTATACGTTTAACTGTCCCCAAAGCTATGCACATCGCTGAATAGGTCCCGTGGCTGTGACCAATATCTATACTTTTCTGCGCGATGGTTTTTTTCGCAGGAACATTTTTGCCTGTGCTCAGTGAAGCACCCTGCAGCAGTTCTATAGCGAGTTTTAGTAGACCGTGTTTCCCCTCCGCTAAGCCCCTCCGCTACCCGGAACTCTACAGCCAAGGCCATCGGCACGCAGGCGCAGTGGCGGTTTCTTCGTAGCGGAGGGTTAGCGGAGGGGGAAACACGGTCTACTAAAACTCCCTAATGTTTCTCCAATAATGTTTTTTTTTTTTCTTTAAGGGGGAAAGTTTTGACAAACGCGGCTTCATAGTTTCTGGAAAAGCTACAAATGTTTGCAGTTGGCCCGAGCTGTTTTTCGTTTTTAAAGTTTCAAAATCACGAGAGACGCGTTGACACGGCCAGCGCCGGGAGCCGACTGTGGCTCGTGAACCTCCGTTGTGGCCACCGGTGTTTTTCTTGCCTGCTTTCGTTGACATCGAGTGCTTAGTAGTAGACTAGGCTACGCTTCTGTGCACCGAGATAGTTCTATCAAGATCAAGCCAAGACTCGTACCAAAAAAAAAAAAAAATGAATGGAGCTCCAGACACCGATTTGCTTGTGTGCGTGTGTGCGCGTGTGTGTGCGTGTGTGTGCGTGTGTGTGCGTGCGTGTGCGTGCGTGTGCGTGCGTGTGTCGTGTGTGTGTGTGTGTGTGTGTGTGTGTGTGTGTGTGTGTGTGTGTGTGTGTGTGTGTGTGTGTGTGTGTGTGTGTGGTAATTTGGGGGAGGGGAGAGAGACTTCTCGGGAGGAGCTAAGTATAGCTGGAGAACACGAAACAAACTCTGAAATATTTACGAAATTCTGAAATGCAAGGGTCACAAGCAAAGCCTCCAGAACAACGTATCGGGCGTTACTTGGAACGGAGCCACGCTGAAATAATAATAATAATAATAATAAAAATGATCGACGTCCTCGAAAAGCAAAACCTTCCTGCGAGATGCGGCGAGGTTTCCCAAGCCTCCGCAAAATGCCGCCGCCACGCCATACAGACATCAACACAAGCACGTGTTGTCCCCTCACTGCTGTATAACTCCGTGTTGGCACACTACCGCGGAAAGACGCTGTTCTGTGTCTCGCGTGCGGAGGAGGGAAAGCTCTTTGGCAGGCGTGTTTAGCCTCGAGCGGCGCGCTACTTTTAGTCTGACGCGGCGCAGCCAACTCGTCTCTGCTGCGCCGGGAGCGACGAACTCGCGAGCACGCGGCCCTGCCCCCTCCTTCACCGCGAGCAAACATCAGCGCCGCGGACGCGGACCTCGCTATAGCGGTCCCCGAAGCGCATACAGTGCACGCGGAGGCGCCGGCTGTGCCCGCACGACGCCGATAACGGACCGGTCTACCTTCGCATACCGATGCGCGATCCGTATCGGAAGCGTCCATTTGTCGTTTCGCCGTGGCATCGGTGCGGTAGCGCTACGCGGCGTGGAACGGACAGATGAGGTAAACATAAGCGATTGACTCGGATTAGCTCCTGCACACGACGCTAGAAAGAGGGGGGGGGTCCCGTGGAGCTCTCTTCCTGTTCGCCTATCTATCTGGAACCTCGAGTCTCTTTAAAACCATGCACTGTACCCCTTGACTTGTGTGCGGTCTAGTTAGTGTTGGAGGTATTTCCGCGGCGCGCTGTACGGTTCCCGATCACGTCCCAACCCCCCCTGCTGCGAGGATCGGGGAAAAGAAAAAAAAAGAAGAAAAAAAGGGGGCCGGATAAAGGGGTGGAAACGAAGGAGTTGTGCGCTTACTCGAAAAAGAACGCCGTCTGTGCACACACGCAGCTAGCCCACGCGATAAACAGAAAACGAATGCACACACACACACACAGACACACACACAAAAAGAGGGATTGTGCGTTTGTCTATATTTTGCCATAGTGCATTCAGAGAGCCGCGAGCTTCCACTGCAGTTTGCGGTGGGAGCTCGCGGTGAATGACGAAGCTGTTTTCACCGAACAGTTTGGTCAATGACGTGACACTGGAGCAACTATATAGGTAGTTCTCCGTGGCACATCGGATAATTCATTTTGTGGCTTTTCCACTTTGCGGGTGACACGTAAGAACACACTATGTGTGTGGGTCTGTAGAACAACCCGTTTATTGACTTGAAATGCCAACACGCTTTGGCCTTCGATAAAGTCCGTCCCGCTCCGTTACGCCCTCCGGAACGAAGACTGATACTGCGCTTGCGCGGCACCTTGCTTGCAGCGGGACAGCGGAAACGATATACGAAAACTTTCTGATGTGACAGGACTCACACAGGCAGATCCACGGAAAGGGGAAGAGCCTCAAGCCAGAGCTCCGTGGAGCCAGGCCCTCCCCCGCCGAGAGCCCCGGCCGTTGAACGCATCCGTTGGCTCCTGGAGGAGCTGACGCGTCCAAGTATGAATGATCGCGAAGGGTGTGGCGGTGGCAAGTCTCCCAAGAAGGGCAAGGGAAAAAGCCGTCCACAGGGGCATACTTAGGCATACGGTCTAAGGTCCGTGTTTTAATACGGCCTCCAATTGCATCCGGGTAGCACGCCCCCCTGAACTAGACCTAGATAGGGATCCGGGAACACGTGGTTCCCACAATTTTTAGATCGAGAGACGCTTTTTTCACCCCCGTCATTCGCTGAGCGGTTGCAGGCTCGGAAGAAGAGCGACGAGAATTTTTAACCCCCCCCCCCCCCCCCCTCCAAATGAAAAAAGAAAAACGAAAAACCCGAGAGAAAATTAAACTAGAGGTTCGTTTGGAAATTGTCGGCGGGCTGTCTGGAGAATATAAAGGACACTAACCTTTATTCGTTTTCACTGAACCAAACAAAGGACTTTTAGTAGATCGTTCCGATAACTTCGATAAGGTGCCTGATAACTCGTCGGCGCCTTTCCGCATATACATCGTATCGTTATCGGGTGTCATTGTCGGCGGGCTGATGCGCTCTACGAAAACTTCCCTATTGACTTGAGCAGTGGAGGGACGCGGGAATCTCTTAATGTCTTTTCGACCACACTTGAATGCTACCGTGGACAACGAATAGCCTACGCACAACAAGTTATTTGACTATTTTTTTATTTTTTTTTAAGAAAAAACATTTTTTGCGTTGTTTCTGCTTTTCATATTTTTCGAGACCTCTCTATTGTAGACAGTTTTTCTTGCATTCTGGAGCATGCATTAGTCATTTGGACCCTCGTTACCGCCAAGAAGTGTTGGCGGTAACGCGTTACAAGTAACGACGTTACCGATAACGCGTAACTTTTTCGGTAACGCGTAACGTACTCGTTACTTTTTCCAAACAGTAACGGCTGACGTGCTTAAGTCACTTATTTCGACTAACGGGTAACGTATAGTCACGTTACTCGTTACATAATAATCTTAAGACTTGAACAAATTACACTTCAATAATATTTTTAGTGTTTCTAGGCGCCAAGCCATGTGAATTCATGACTTTTGTTATATTTTTTGTTTGCGTTTTTAATTGCGAGTATTTAGATGAAACCGTAAAAGAGAAAAAGTAATTATGTTTAGTTTGTGCATGGACATAATGTTCCTTCAAATATGGCGCTTATGCATACCTGTAACGTCAAAACAGTAAAACGCGTTAATTCATAATTTAAAAAAAGTAACGCAAAATTAACGGGCGTTACTTTTTATCGGTCACGTCAACGGTAACGCGTTCCTTTTATTAGGGAGTTTTAGGGAACCGTTTTTGCACGTCCGGTACGGTGATGATAGGCCTCCGGTACGAACTGCGCATGCGCGAGTCTTATGCGGTAGGATATATGCGCAGTTCGTACCGGAGGGTCCTCGTATCGGATGTGCAGAAACGGTTCCCTAATTTTCTATGTTGAAGTGACGTAGGATGGTATCGCGTTACTTTTATTTGCTAGTGACCGAGCAACGTATTTCGTTACTTTTCTTCGGTAACGCCTTCAGCGCTCGTATTTTCGTTAACAAATACATAAATATTGTCGCGTGCTTGGCCATGAGCTATGCCCACGCCGCACTGCCAGTGCTGGAGTGACCAGGGTTCGAACCCCGACCAGACCAGGTTCTTTCTACGCCGGATTCCATGCTGTTCTTGGAAAGTCTCCAGCTTATTCTCAGCTGTCATCGTGCGTTCTGGTTCGGGACCTTCCTGAACTTGCAGCGTGGCGAAAAGCAGCGCTACAAGCGGGCTGCTGGGAGTCGTCCTTGCGTCACAGACGCAAGATGCGCGATGGATTCTTTTTTAGTCCGTAGGACTCATTGAACTTATATTTATAGTTTTACGCATCAATCTGTGATTCTATCTTTGACAATGTTACAGTGTCTTAGGTCTCTTCGTTTGTGTTTTGTTCACGTATTTGGAAAAAAAAAAAAAGACAGTCCACCCAAACCAGGCACGTAGCCAGGGGGGGGGTCATGGGGCCCGCTTCCCCCCCCCCCGAAATCTTCAATTTTGCTGGGACCTCCTCTCCCCCTTCCCCTCATACAGCATTCTGTCATGAGCGCCCCCCCCCCCCCCCCCACCCGAAACAAAATCCTGGCTACGTGCCTGACCCAAACACAGCCTTCGATCCGAAAACTATTTCGCTACAGTCGAGGCTTCAATCTAATATATATATATATATTATGTATTAATATATATATATATATATATATATATATATATTATATATTTTCCCGGTTGCTAAAAATTTCCGTAAATTTTCAGATTCTAGCAACGACCTGAGCCAAACACGCCAACACAGCGTTTTTTTTGTCCTTTTTTTGTGGTTTGTGGTTAACAAAACCAACGTTACGTTTATTTTGTTAGTCGTGGTTTCACTCTAATTATATAACGGACGGGCGCAAATATATGCTTAATATACTTTGTTTTGTTTTGCTTGCTTGACTGTTTGTCAGATTTCTTTGAAAGCTCCACTCTGGTGTTCCAGTGTCTCGCGGCAATTCTTAATATTTGGGTGTAGACACCGTCTACATCGACGACACGTCTTGTAGATGGCTCGTCCTCCACGGTGTATTATTCTCTGTCTCATGATGTAAAAGTCCCCATTTTGTCCGAATGAAAAGTATCGTCTGCACGCATGTGAGAACGCCATCACGCCACACTCCTGACACGAAAGCTTCGGTCGCCACCTGCGCTGTATCGAGCGAAAAAAAGTCTCTCTCTCTCTCTCTCTTCTTTCTCATCTCACCCCCCCCCCCCAAAAAAAAAAAAGATTACGATTTGCGCTGTGACCGACAAAGAGGCCCCGTCGTTCTTGCTCTTTCTCTCCCCACGAAATGGCTTTATTTTTATTTCCTAGATCGTGAGTCAGGCTCATAAACGTCCCTGCGCGAAGTGGGTGTCGTCCGCTGCATATGCTTACATCCGGCTCCAGCTCTCGTGAGGAGGCCATGCTTACTGAGTGGAACCCTCCCCTTGCGCGAAGACGGTGGTTTCCAGCTCCGCTCGAGTTCATTTGCATCACGATCTCGGCAACGCCAGTCGGAGCGACCAGTCGGCCACAGAAGAGAGAATCGGCTGCTACTCGGAGTTTTCGCCAAACTCTCTCGAATTCCATCGTTAAACTGACGTTTCGGTCAATTTTATGTTATAAATAGCAGACGTGACGTAATCATAATTCTATAGAATTCTTATTATTTTGCTTTGTGTTTAGGGAACACCACTTGGAATTACGAATGCCTGAGAACAGCCTCACTCTCCCTCCGCGTAATGTCATCACACTCGGGTGCAGTGTTGTACCCGTTACCGAAAAAAAGTAACGAAATAGCTTTTACTCGTTAGCTTCGTCAAACATAACGAACGTTACTTTTGCGTTACTTGGGATCCCGGTATTGTTTGGAAGCAATTCAAGCGTTCTCCGAGCACAGCCGCTCGCCCTCCCGCGGCGGAAACGGGAAGCGCTCTAGTGAGGGTCCCCCGATTCTCCTGCTCAGCGGGCACGGCGGAACTGCTCGCGATCATGGCTCGCTAAATGTCGTTTCCGAATGCAAACAACACTCTTCACTGTCCCAACGTGGTGCTGCAGCTGGGTATGGGATTGTACCTTGTTAGAGAGTTTGAGTATTGCGCATAGAAGCAAAACGCAAGCGCTGTGCGTTTGCGTTAGGGTGGCTTGCTCCACATTGCGCGCGCGCATCGTTGCCATGCTCCGATCCAAGACCGCAATTTCGGGTTCCGCGCTCGCGCAGCGTGTAACATGCAAAGCTAACGCAAACACACAGCGCTTGCGTTCGCTCGGTATATGCAATACTAAAACTCACTAATGTTTCACCGTTTTCCAACACCAACGAGACGTGCTGCAGTGAGCAGACGCGCAAGCAGGTAGGCGTTCCTTCGAACTGGCAAGGCTGAGGATGGCAAAACGACAGCGAACAAATACGAAAGGAAATGAATGTAAAAAAAAAAGTAATAATTAAAAAAATATTCTTTCCTGGCCGGGGGGGGGGGGGGGGTCTTTGGTCTGGAAGGATATTGGCGGCCACTTTTGGAAGTTTTGCCGATTGTCAAAAGTCGCTACTTTGATAGCATCTCATTAATCTAATTTTACATGAATTTCTCACATTAGCTAAGGTGTTCTCATTGATTTTAGACTTTATTTATTTTATAACTTGGTAATTAAAAATGCTGCAATTGGCACCAGTGATGATAATTAGCACACTTTAGAATGTCATACTTGTTCGCGTGTTTGAAATTAGATCATAAGCAACTAATTATTTTAGAGCTTGAAAATGGAGTAATAAAATATCTTAATATTAATATTTATATTATTATTAATACAAATCGCGGCAATGTATGCCCCCAATTAACGCTACGATCGCAGAAATACGCCACTTGACCATTACCGTTTCTTCTGAAAGGTGTCATTTTGTTTTCTTTTTGGCACATGAAGACCTCTGACATCGTTATCAAGATAGACCAACAGTCTAACACTGGATGCAATATAAACTCATGCGTCACGCGTTGCTTTAAAGACACGCAAACTTCAGCTGCCTGTCTCGGATTCTGTCTTTGAATTTTTCTAGTGAGAACAGCGTTTCTTAATTCATACGTTTTGTGAACATATCGTATAAACTGGATTTAGTCTGTTATTTTGGTTCTGGGAAAGATATTAAAGCAATTTATTTTCTAAATACCCCAAAAGCCATTAAAAGGCCAGCAGTTCATTGTTTCATATGACAATTATGTGACCCAGAAAATGTAGCAAGAATGCACAAATATCCGCACTGAATATTTCAACAACTACAGCATTATATGCTATCTCTAAGGTGTATGAAAGACCCTGTCTTTAAAGGGACGAACGTTTCCGCGAACAAGTTCTTTAACTAAATAATTACGGTGTGAGACACATTTTTAGTTATGAAAGAATCTGAAATTAAGACCGATACCGAGAAATTAAATCCAAAATAAAGGTAAGTTTCGGTTTTGCTCCAGAATTAAAACGTACCTCCTGGCCTAAATATTACGCTAACTACCGTTTTTGTTTTCAGGATAAAGAGGTGACCTGCGCTTATAACACCCTAGCTCCCTAGTATTACCAGAAATAATTTGTGTCGCTCAGTGGAGCCAGCAAACTGGACAGGCTCAGCAGCGGCACGCATCTCCGACCCTCACTAAACCGGCCATTTTGGAAAACGAGTGGCGCCACCTATAGTGAATTGGAGTCGCGAATAGGCAGAGGATACGAACAATTAAACTTCTACAGGGTGATTTCATTTTGTTTTATATTTGTTTAACATATTTTAGAGTATATAGATTTTATACTTTTGACTGTATAGACTATTTCTCTTTTTTTTCTTTCTTTCGCGAATAATCCACTGATATTCATGCGCGACCATTGGCTATGAAATAAATGTTATGTATGAATAAAACGGTTTCAGCAAAGACGGCAGCGTGCCTTGACAGATTGTCTCCTGTTCCGAACGAACCTTGAGAATCTATTCAGTACGGCCTTATACCCCTGTGTCACGGGCAGTTCAAACGCCTTCGGAGGGAACTCCTTTAAAGTATCAGCGAACCAGCACACGCCGATGTGCACGCTCACAGTCTAAATCGCGAGCTGATTTGCCGATTTTTGACCCGAGTTCGTTCTGAAGGCCTTTTAAGTGCCCGTAAAACAGGGGTGTTAGACTTGTGTCACGACGAATTTATGAGTATTAAGAAATTATTAAGAAACGGAAAATTACTTAAAAGGACAAAATAAGTAGGTTGGACTAAAGCCCCTTGATGTGTTTGCTCTTGTAACTTGCGCCAAATGTGGCGTAAAAGCATTTTGTTTATCCTTTGGAAGCAAATGGTGGCTCAGCAGTGAAGTGAGCGGCTCTTGAAAGCAAACGCCGGCGGAGCACTCACTCGTGGCGTTAACTGAACGCGAGAGAAGAGATTAATCAAAATTGACGAGTAACGTAACGCGATGGACGGTACCGTAAAATAATACCGAAAACACGTTACTCCATTTAAAAATCTAGCGAGTACGTTAGTGCGTTACTGAAAACACTTAACGCGTTAGGCCGGAGTGCGACAAGCTGATGAACTCTGACCCTGAGGTGTGCCGAGACGGGCATACCGAAGCCGCGCGGAGCTTGAAGAACGCGCCGTCGCTCACGTTGCGAATTCCCTAGCGCTGCCTCGACGTCTACGGCGCCTATTTTTCTTCTTCTTCCTGAATGTGCCTCTCCGACGTGCAGCTGCGCGAACGGTGCGTCGTGATTCGGCTGTGCGGGAAGGCGGCAGCTGCATGGTGCTCGGGTCAGGCACCTCTCAGGGGAAGCCAGCCCTCGGCGCGGTCTCCGGCGCTCCTTGCTCGCCTCCGCGCCTACGTGCGCGCACGGGCGAGAGCAAGGTCGAGCCATAAGAGGCACGACAGGCTTCCAATTCAGCCCCCCCCCCCCTTTTTTTTTCCCCCGTGTGAACCGAACTTCTGACTTGCGGGAAGGTGGCGTTGCATGCTGCGCGCACACAAGCAACACACAACACGGAGGGCCCCGCGGAGCCGGAACACTGAGTCAACGTGGGATAATGTTGAACGACGACGCGCATTAGTGGTGAGAGGATGGATGGCACTACCATTTGCTGTGGTTTAATTACTACGGGTTCACGTTAGCGAGGTTTGCAAGATCTACCTTCGCAATTTTGTTTTCCTTTTTTCTCTTTTTTTCGCGCACGCACGCTCGTCGTCAGGTGTTCATTTGTTTGGAATCTCTATATACTTTCACTTAGTCCTTGGTTGTGCGCGTCGTATCAAAAGGAAGTTATAGGAGAAGTAAATGGGGATTGAATAGGGGAATAATTTGGTGCAACATGGAGCCTTCAGGCCCCTAGCTGCTGTGGAAGCAGGTTCCGAAGCAAAGAGCTCGCGTCTCTGCAATTGCCGACATGGAGGAACACTGGGCGTGACTCTTTATGTTCTTGCTTCGTGATCGGCTCTTCGGCGTTGCTATGGGCCGATGCCGCAGTCTGGTTGGATGCGGAGCGATCGTAAGATGCTCTTCTTAAGCTCTCAGTGACAGACGCCTTTCGACACTTCTGGCCCAGGCGAAATGTGCCAAGTCACCGGGTCGGGCACGCACTTCCTGCTTACGATATGTTCGCGGAAGAGAGCTGAGCTGTATTGCGAGATCCTTCACTTCTGGCAAAGCTGGTTCCTGCGTACGCCTAGTGTGAACAAAGAGCGCTTGTTTCCAAACAGCGCCTCCTAAAAAAGTAAACTTTGCGGCGTGGATGCATAAGGTGAACCGTTGATGCCGCGGTGAGTGAGTTTTCCCCTGCATGTCTTGGCGTCTGATGTCTTCGCTGTAGAGGAGCGTTTGGCCAGTGAACCGCGGGAAATCTTTGGGGTGCACCGAATGAATTTCGCGCATGAATGCACAGCTGTGTACATTCCCCGCCAAATCAGAACCGGCGGGATGACTTGCGGCGCAAGCTTTGCTCCGCGTGCAGCCGCTACCTCGCAACGAATTCCCGCCGGTTGGCTAAAACGATCGCTCGCTTGTCCGAGTGGGCGAGACGCTGGCAGCAGCGCCACAACGGCGGAAACCAGTTAATTCTTTGGAAATTAGGAGAAGTGTGTGTTTGAAAACAGCGAGGTGAACCGGCGCTGTGCCGGCTTGCTAAACCGTGACTTTGGGAATTGGGTTCTAACATCCTCCTATATACTTGTAAATAACACGAAGTAGGCAAGAAACATGTATGGGTGTTTTCATCTCAAATCGGGCAGGCTAAAATGGTCTAATTTTTAATTTTCACGAAAAAAATATCGAAGTGTCTAGCGTTACGTCCGACGTAACCCAAGTTACGTCCGAATCTCCGCCTTCACCAGGTTCACAGGGGAGAGAGAGAGGAGGGCGGGGGGGGGGAGGGTTAGGTATACGCGTTCCAGTGCTCCGTCCGGACGTAACGCTAGCCACAGCAAAAAATATATGTTTTGGGGTCATTTCTCAAATGAAGGAGCGCAAACCGCATGTTCCCCAGATTTTTTGTTCTCGAGTTACGAAGCGTAGAAGCCGCAGTGGCAGAAACTAGTGTTTTTGCCTGTCCGTCAGGTCGCGTGTTTGACACCCTGCTGGCGCTAGAGTTTTTCCTACACCATTTTAACTTTTCTCCCTCATTTAATAGGTATTATAAAGATACCCTGACGTATTCAAATATTGTTAGGAATTTCATTGTTTTCTAAAAAAATGTCAAACTCGTCACTCCGGTCGCTTTTTGGTCAACTTTGACAGGCTATTTCTTTGTCTGTACTTAAAGTAAATTTTCTTTCTTTGACTCTACAGAAAGCCCAAAGCAAGCCCATTATAGATATAATAATATCATTATGATCTGTTGACTAGCCGCTCCGCTACCTTCGCGTAAACGTTGTAAGAAATAACAAATGTTGAAAGTTTAAGGTCGATTTTCTCAAAAAACCCCATTTTTGTAATTTTTTATTTCTTTAAATTCTTTTAGATATATTAGTCGACTACAAGAAAGAACAATCTAGAAATGTAATATTTTGGTTGTATGTCCGCTATTTGAGCCGCAATCGCGTGAAATATGTGAACATTTGTTATTTTTAACAACGTTTACGTGAAGGTAGCGGAGCGGCTACTTGTCAGATCATAATGATATTACTATATCTATACTAGGCATGCTTAGGGCTTTCTATAGAGCTAAAGAAATAAAACGTACCTTAAGTACAGACAAAGTAATGACCTGTCAAAATTTACCAAAAATCGACCTGAGTGACGAGTTTGACATTTGTTTTAGAAAACAATCAAAATATTAGAAATATATGAATACATCTAGGTATCTTTATAGTACCTATTAAACGAGGGGGAAAAGTTATAATGGTGTAGAAAAACTCTAGCGCCAGCAGAGGGTGTCAAACACGCGACCTGCGACGGCAGGCAAAAACATATACTCCGTCTCACTAAACGCGCAGGACAGCCAGCTACAGGGGAGAAGTGTATCGCGACCTGTACAAGAGGAGGGAGAGGAGGAACTGGGGAATCCCAGCCCTTCTAGTTCCGTTCCTTCTTTCCCTCCTCTTGAACAGGTTGGCATACGCTCTCTCCCTTGTAGCTTTGGCTGTCCTGCGCGGTTTTAGTGAGACGGAGTATAGTTTCTGCCACTGCGGCTTCTACGCTTCGTAACTCAAGAACGAAAAATCTGGAAAACACGCGGTTTGCGCCTTCCTTCATTTGAGAAATTCTCCCAAAACATAAATTTTTTCGTGAAAATTGGAAATTAGTTTCTTTTAGCCTGCCCGATTTGAGATGAAACCTCCCGTATCGGGCGGCCTGAAAGGGTCTAATTTTTCATTTTCACGAAAAAAATATCTGTTTTGGGAGAATTTCTCAAATGAAGGAAGGCGCAAACCGCGTGTTTTCCAGATTTTTCGTTCTTGAGTTACGAAGCGTAGAAGCCGCAGTGGCAGAAACTAGTGTTTTTTGCCTGCCGTCGCAGGTCGCGTGTTTGACACCCTCTGTTGCCGCTAGTGTTTTTCCTACACACTTTGAACTTTTCCACCTCGTTTAATAGGTACTGTAAAGATACCTTGACCTATTCAAATATTTTTAATAGTTTGATTGTTTTCTAAAACAAATGTGAAACTCGTCAATCAGGTAGAGTTTTGGTCATTTTGACAGGTCATTACTTTGTCTGTACTTAAGGTACATTTTATTTCTTTAGCTCTATAGAAATCCCTAAGCATGCCTAGTATAGATATAGTAATATCATTATGATCTGGCGAGTAGCCGCTCCGCTACCTTCACGCAAACGTTGTTAAAAATAACAAATGTTCACACATTTCACGCGATTGCGGCTCAAATAGCGGACATACAACCAAAATATTACATTTCTAAATTGTTTTTTCTTGTAGTCGACTAATATATCTAAAAGAATTTAAAAATAAAAATTTACAAAAATGGGTTTTTTGAGAAAGTCGACTTTAAACTTTCAACATTTGTTATTTCTTACAAAGCTTACGTGAAGGTAGCGGAGTGGCTAGTGAACAGATCATAATGATATTATTATATCTAAAATGGGCTTGCTTTGGGCTTTCTGTAGAGCCAAAGAAAGAAAATTTACCTTAAGTACAGACAAAGTAACGACCTGTCAAAGTTGACCAAAAAGTGACCGGAGTGACGAGTTTGATATTTTTTTAGAAAACAATCGAATTCCTAAACATTTTTTAATACGTCAGGGTATCTTTATAATACCTGTTAAATGAGGGGAAAAGTTAAAATTCTGTAGGAAAAACTCTAGCGCCAGCAGAGGGTGTCAAACACGCGACCTGCGACGGCAGGCAAAAACACTAGTTTCTGCCACTGCGGCTTCTACGCTTCGTAACTCGAGAACAAAAATCTGGGGAACATGCGGTTTGCGCCCTCCTTCATTTGAGAAATGCCCCAAAACATATATTTTTTTCGTGTAAATTAAAAATTAGACCCTTTAGCCTGCCCGATTTGAGATGAAAACACCCATATATATATGAGGGGTCGTGCCCTTATTTGCCTCTGAACATTACCTCAACAAAATGTAATAAAATGCTGAATCTGCCCATTTTTGTTAGAATCTTCTTGCCGTGGAGTGGAAGATGGCGCTGCGTCACGCTTACAGATAACGCTCATCTCGCTTGAATCACGGGGACCACTCGCCTGCACGATCGTCATCAGCTCCCCTTCTAGCCCACCGTACCGCCGCCCCCTGGCCTCGGGGATCGCTTATTTGTACAAAAGCAGGCAGTATTTGATACGAGGCACTCGAGGCGCTGCTTGCACGCTCGAAGCCTTCGCTCGCACACACGCCACTGTTGGCGGAAGAAAGCGGGCGACGGCGCTAATGACGGCGCGGCAGCGCCAGTGTGTTCGAACGTTTCTCTTCGATTCGAAATCGATACGGGGCTGCCTTGCGTGTGTCGACATGCACGTGTGCCGGCGCACGTTATTTTTGTCCTGCGCAGATTTGGGCTTCTTATTCCCCCGTAAGCCCGCATCGTGAGCGTGGTCGCCTTGGCTGTCCGACCTCGGTGGGCTCTTGACTGCTACTTGGGGTTCTTGGGCGTCGTTCGTAACACAGAAAACGAGTGCACAACAAAAGCGGTCGGGCGTTTTTCTTTTTTTCTCTTTGTCCTTTTCCCGTACGCGAACTTCCTTAAGAATGCGCTCGTGAATACCGATTTCTCAACTTCTTATGTTGTGCGTAACATACCAACTTCTTAGATAGCCGTAGAATGATTCGTGAATCAAGCCTTGGGCGTGGGCACTGGCCGTGCGCCGTGCCGTCGGCGGCGTCACCCCTAAGGCTGCGTACAGCACACATAAACCATAGGAAGTAATGCATAAGCATGTCTTAGTTTTAATTAAGCATATATGTATATATAGTTATTCGTAATGAGAGATTTGCTAGGCTGCGCAGCGGGAATCGAACCCGGACATTGCGATCCGCAGCCCGACGCCTTTGCACGGCGCCACGAGGAGGCGGCGAACGGAAGCCCAAACAGCTGGACTAACAATGTTTTTTTTTTTTCGTATATCACTTTCGCCGTTCCGCAACGCTCTCCTCAATTCACTACGATACCCATCGGGAGTTTTCGTAGACCGCGTTTCCCTCTCCGCTAAACCCTCCGCAACGAAGAAGCTGCGCCTGCGCGCCCATGGCCTTGACTGTAGAGTTCCGGGTATCGTAGCGGGTTGCGGAAAGCGTTGCGGGACGGCGGCGACCGTGAGTATGACTCATGGTCGCTTGCTACCGCTCCCCAATGACGAAGCCCACGCGACCCCACGATGTCGCGAGCCCTGAATAAATTTGAAACAAACACATAGCAGTCTCTGAGTCGTGTATGCGTTTGCGTCGTTCTGTAGTGAACCCCAGTCTCGGGTAAAGCCACCATGTTTAAGCTTCCACCAGTTTACTTGCGCCCTCGTTTCTTCGTTCGCTAAAATTGTCTGATAAACCCAGAGAGCAGATCTGTGCGTCGTGCATACGACGCATGGGAAATCAAAGCTCCCCGTAACCAAGCGTATCGATTCAAATCACACACACCATAAAGAACGACACATTGTCCCTTATCGGAATGATCGAGACATTTTTTTCATTGTCCGAGAGCGGTCTTCATGGCTCTGCGTCACTATCACCACGGTATCATATGAAGGCACCGCGATAGCAGCACTCCACGAACGCCATCTAGCGCTAAGGCCGCAGCGCTCCGACAAGTGACGTCACCAACGTCACGCTAAGGGGGTTATCAGACAGTTCCCGGGCAACAACGCCGAGGAGCGTTTTTTTTTTATGCGTTATTGTTATTGTTTTTAAAATAAATGATAAAATACGTTCTAAATATGCGTTTTAAATGCCATAATTTGTATAATTTAGTGTTTTTATAACAATAACATAACCCTCTCCCCTCGACGAAGGGGGCGTCGCCAAGTGGTAGATAATGGTATTACATTTTTATTATAGAAACACTACATTGTTTTATTATGGAAACACAAAATTAGAGAGTTGCAGTATTGCGAAAATGTGCAAACGCAAGCACTGTGCGTTTGTATTTGCGTTGCGTGGTTTACACTGCAGGTGAACGGAGCCCATAGAGGTTTTATAAAGCACGCTAGAGATTCACCTGGCGCTGTGCGACTTCCGGGATGCAAATTGAAGCAGACAGCAACCAGCCTACTTTTGCGGTGCTCCTGTGCATTCCTATGGGAAAACGCGCGCGCACCTTGTCTTCGCGGGAGGATAACAGGAATCACCTCTGTTACTAGGGTCGTAGCGAATAGTAGGTAACCTTATTAACATTATAAAGATGTAATTGTTTTAGTTAGAGTATTTTTCTTCATCAGTGAATGATGTTAAACTTCACTATATCTCAGGCCCAAACCTCTGTTCCATAGCAGGTGTGTAAAAAGGAGCGACAATTCTAAGCAAAAACAAGGTTCTCCAGCACTGCGGTGACGCTTATACATTGCTAATATTGCCGCGTGCGAATAGCTGAGTCAACAGCGTGCTCAACTCCCACGCCGCTGGCTGGGGTTTGATCCCCGCCAGCGCTTGTCCTTTTTTATCTGTCTTTTGTTTGCGTGACTGGAATGTTCCAGATGACTCGAGAATCTTGTTGTTTGTTCGAGCTGGGAAACGTCTATACTTCGTTTCACCTTCCGACCAGACGCAGCGGATGCTACGAGGAAACGGGACCAATCAAGCAGCGTCAAAAGTGCAAATCACTAGGCTTGTTCTGTTTATGATTGGTTCAGCGATGAAAAACACAGACAGAAACATTACGAACACCATGACGGTGCCCTTTTGACGCTCTCTGATTCGTCATATAATCTCGTAGCATCGGCTGCGTCTGGACGGAAGGTGAAACGAAGTATAGGTACACACGCGCTTACAAAAGGAGCTTCGCATGGCTGCTTGAGTCAGTCGTTTTTCCGTCGCCCTCAAAGACCCGGACTTTGTTAATTTATGTTTCTTGGCACAAGTTCGCCGCATTAAACGTTCATTTTCACTTCTATTAATCAAGTTTATGTTTTTATTCGTTACAATGTGCCAGTTCTGTCACTATATAAAAATGACCGCGTCGTGCATCTTTAAAATCGAGCGGTGTTTCTTTTATTTATCGGGCACCTGTGCTCTCGCTGCTAGCTATTTTCAAAGATTTCGAGCGTGCGGGTGATGTTTTGAACGCAGAACAATCATCCTCGTTCATACGCATGAGCAGAAACAGTAAAACAATACTTATTTATTGCTTGCAAATCGCACTATATTACTTGGCCTTCAGTTTATGTTGATCGTCTATATGCACAGGGAGTTACTGATCCAGTGTTACTAGTTCTTGCCGTCTCTCTTGGTTTTCCAGATGTCCTTCGTTCGTTTGGCACGCAGATCCCCCATACAGAAAAGCGCCGATGCCGGGTTCGCGCAAACCGTGTCCGACAGTGCACGCAAATGCATGTATGAAGCTGTATTCGCACTGTGTTTAATGCAACGAATTTCGAAGGAAATCACTGTAATCGACCGATATTTTCATTTGCATGATTGAAAAATGTTCCACGCTATATTTATACTCTGTTTCACGATAACTTATATAATTTGTCGAACTGTCGAGGTTACGGCTCCCGCGACTCCACGAGAGCGTCGGGGCGAGGCACGTGACACTACGTCACGTGAGCGTTCGTGTCACTGCGCCGAATGCGCGGCACGGAGGAACCGTCTGCTGGCTCTGCTCCGAAACCAACCGACTTCGGATGAACATTCACCGGCGCAACATTGCCGTCCGCTAGAGTACTAAGCTCTTCGGGAACAGTTCTTGAGAGAACCATATGCTCAATGTACCCGTGAATCTGTGGCGGGTGCTAACGCCAGGGCCAGTGCGATGTTTTGAGCGGAAGCGGTCGATTACACGGCTGCGATCGTTCAAACATAGTTCAAAAGCCACGCTGTGCTCGGAAAAGGGTTGATCCGTATGAAGCATCGTTGAAAAGTAACATGTCTTCGTCTTTCTTCCGTGTCGTGTTGTGTGGCGGTCAGAAGAGTCTTACCGCAACACTACTGAACTAAAAGAATTACTACTTTTTGTCGCGGACGGCGCTCTTGCAGTGGCGATAACGAGGCCTCGGTGGCGCTTCGACCATGGAGTGTTGTCACATGCCTTGCTTCGACACTCTTATTGGGTCGCGGGGCCTCAGCCTCCGCAGTTCGCCAGGTTATCGTGAAACGGAGTATAGTATATACGTTCGAAATATTCGTGATATTTGCTCTTATAATCAAGCGCAGAGATAATATGCATTCACTCCCCCCCCCCCCCCCCCCCCATAGAAATGCATTACCCGAAGCCGATTTTGAACTGGTTGCTGTGTGCTTCACTTTACAACAGCGCACTAGCGCTAGCTGAACCTCTAGCGTACATTCTAATAACTCAATGGCGGAGCCCAAACTGGGCCTTGAATATGCATGGCGATGACGCGCATGCGCAGCGTGGAGCACGCAACGCAAACGCGGAGCACTAGGTGTTCCCTAGCTTTCCCTAGATCTTAAATGAAGTTGCTGGGAGAAATTGCCCCGTCTGAAGCTGGCCAGCTGGCCTCAGGTTCAAAATTGCGCGTCTGTGGCACCGACGCCGCTAAGCTGACAGGGAGGTGGTGGAAGCTTCGGCCGCGCGAATGTCACCCCCCCCTCCCCTCACCATATATCGTCAGTGCTTCACGTCGATGTCACGTGACCCGCTATTCTTTTGAACCGCTCGCACAACGAACACTGCGGGGCAGCCGTTGCCGACTGTTCGTTGACGTGAAAGGGCACGCTCTGCTGCAGTTCGTAGCCGGTCCCGCCGTCTCGTATCTGCGCCTGGGAACGTCCCGACCTTGTCGATTTGCCCATTATATCAAAGACAGTCTAGAGGCGTCGAGGCGACGGAGCGCGGCATTCTGAGTCGCGCACGGCCGTGGATCCCTTGCGGTGTATTTACACCTCGACGCATACACTTGGCCCCGCTTGATTGTCACACCTTCGAGTGCAGTGTGCGTGTGGCTGTGAAATGAGCCACCCTTCTTTCGGTACAATGAATAAATCGGTGTATTGAACACCGGATGCGACAAGGTCGTTGTTCGGCCGCGACTGTTCCCTAAGCCTTTCTTGGCGTCCGTTTGAACGGAAGTCTGACCGCTCGAGCTTTCTCTGGTGTCAGCCATCTTGAAGCCGAGAGCAAAAGGATTCCCTGTCCCTTGCCATGTCCCACAAATGAGCTGCGGCGACAGCCGAGGCGCTGCACAGTAACACTAACCATGACGTCACATGATTACGGAGAATTTCTCCGCTACATTGAGCGGATACATTTTCAATGACGTCGCTTTGCGTGACACTGTGACATCATGCCACTACCTACACGAAACACGCCCTACATGCAAGATCCGCTGCGAAACCTCAGCAATGATGACGACTGTCGACGTAAAAGAAAACTGAACTGTCTATGTAAAACAATGACGTGGGAGGTATGTACGGCTGATGAATTACGACTACAAGCTGTGTGCACCAGGAACCTGGCCAACAATGTTTCGTCCCTTTCTATATATATATATATATATATATATATATATATATATATATATATATATATATATATATATATATATAATTTCTTACGGCGCCCTGTGTATGCCGCGTAATTTTTGTTTCAAAATATTCCACAAATACGTAAAAACAAAAAGATAGCAGCGCGCGCAACAATTGCTAAAACCGCAACAGCTTGTACTGAGAACCGGACAGAATGGTGTCGACGTGAGGACCGCGTCGTACTACTTGAGCGATTGTTTATTGAGCCTTTGCTATCACGTGGTTTACAAAGTATGTGCCCACATTTCTGGTGGCGGCCGTATGGGCTTTGGGTTAGTTCTTCAACCAAATTTACGTTTCAGGGATACATAATGGATTGCTCGTCGAGACACCGAGGTCTCAACGAGCTTCGGGACAAGATGCATTAATAATAATAATAATGGTTGCTGTTACTTCGTTTCACACGAAGTCCAGACGCTACGAGCTGATGGAAGCAATCAAACAGCGTCAAGGGCCACCATCATGTTGTTCGTCATGTTTCTGTACGTGTTCGATCATTGCTGAACCAATCATAAAAGGAAAAGGCCCGGTGACTTGCGCTCTTGGCGCTGCCTGATTTGTCCCATTACCGGTAGCGTCGGCTCCGTCTGGACTGAAACAAAGTGTCGTACTAGTATTGGATAAATTCGCGCGTCAACAGCATTAAAAAAAAAAATTCGCGCGCGTCTACTTTTCCGCAGAGCATTCGAAAACCCGCGATATGACGCATGAGCGTCGTGACGTCTCAGACGCCACACGTCATGCGGAGTGTCTTGTGTTTTGTGATTCGACCGAGTGACGAAAACGTTTTTCACACTCGTGTGTTCCGCGTGCTCGCACGGTCCACAGATTCCAGATATCGCGTTGCCCCCCCCCCCCCCCCCCCCCCGCATTTCCGGTTCTTGATTGCTTGAGCCCGCGCCCGGACATGCAGGCGCAAGGTGCACCGCGAGCGGAATGCCGGGGCGTATTCCCCGTGGCCTGATTGGATCCATCGGCTCCGTGAGGTCTTCCCTGATTCTCCCGAAGCACGCGACGACGGGACCCCTCCGGAAAGCCCTCGCGGTCGAGTCGATAGATAGACTCCGGTAGATATATACGCCTCGTCCAAAAAGCAAAAAACAAGTCGCTCGAAGCTTGATTACCATACTGCTTCATTATTTATTCGCGCTGGAATTTTTTTTTACTTTGTATATTTTTTATATTTTTTCTTACATCTCTATGGGGACGGCGTTTGTACATTTTTGTTGAAATGCCTGGACGTCATCGTTGTTCATTGAGAATAGAGGCAAATTAGTGACGTTGAGGCCACGCGCTGATCTGTGGCTCATCCCTTCGAATCGGGCGGTCCCGTAGTGTGCGAGACCTATGCGGGGTTCGTCTGCTCCTTCCGCAGAGGTTGCGGGGACGTCAGAACGACGTTCAGTTCGGCTCTGATTGAAGGACAGTGGGTAGACCTCAAAGCAAGCTGCCCTCAGGTCTACCCACTATCCTTAAATCAGAGCCAATCAGAACTCGGCGTTTTGACGTCCCCGCAACCCCTGCGCAAGGAGCAGACGAACTTGAGCTCCGCATAGTTCGTCTGCTCCTTGTGCACCTCGTGCGTTTTACACCCCCGAATGGAGCCACATGCGTTTTACTCCCCAAATGCACCCACGTTCGTTTTACTCCCCAAATGCACCCACGCTCGTTTGTCCCCCCCGACCTCAGCCAATGATGGCACGAACTTAGCTGCCTCCTCATCGCGCGTTCCCTGCGTCTCCTGGATGTTGCTTTTGGATTGGCGTGTCCCTCTTTGCGTTCCTATGCGCCAAAATACGCATTTTCATTTTGGAACACTTGCTCGCCGTATACACCTTTCCAGCGCTTATCGCTCAGGCGAAAAATGCCCAGTCACTAGGCTGTGCACGCGTACGCAGCATTCTGCGGAAGAGAGCTACACCGCTTGCCCAGAACGCGTCACACAGCCCCAAAGACGTGGCAGCTCGTGAAAATAGCTCGTGTCTTCGACTTTCAGGCAATGTTGTACCCCTACGGAAAAAAAAAAAGAGTAACGAAATATGTTACTCGTTACATCAACATGGAAGGAACGCTTACCGATAAAAAGTAGCGCACGTTACTTTTCATTTATGAATTAAAGCGTTTTACTGTTTCGACGTTACAGGTGCGCCATATTTTAAGAAGCATAATGTCGAGGCAGAAACTTAACAAAATTACCTTATCTTTTTTACGCTTCCACCTGAATACGCACGACAAGAAAAGCGAATAAAAGCACACACAAAAAAAAACGCAAAAGTTCATATAAAAAAAAATTGAAGCGCAATTTTTTCATGTTTAAACGAAACCGTAACGAGTAACGCAATCGCGTTACATGTTACTCGAAACAAGTAACGTAAGTACGTTAAATATGCTATTGTATTGGAGGAAAAAAAGTAACGTACGCTACTAAGTGCCGCCTTACCGGTAAGGTCGTTACTTGTAGCTATAGACCTTTCCAAAAATCGCCTTCTGTGCGCTGCCATCTTTGTCTCCTGGGCTGTGGACGGCATTCTGAGCTTGCCCAGTAATTCCACGAAATACGAGAAGCCGCGCATGCGTCCACGGCCCACTGACCCAGCATTTCTCGCCGTGGTGATAAGCGCTGGAAAGGTCGAGAGTCCATCAATAGTGAGCCGCAAACAAGTTGGGCTTTTGCGTTACAACTTGCTTCGCTGTGATACACCAGCACCAGAAATTGCTCCTTATGTTCGAGCAGCTAACGTCAACCATAGCTAACGTAACGGATTACTTCCCAAGTCTGGCTTACAGGTATGCATAAGTGCCATATTTCAAGAGAAACATTACGTCTATGCAGAAGCTGAACATAATTACTTTATCTTTTTCGCCGTTTTACCTAAATACGAAAAAAAAAATGCAAAAAAAGAGGAAAAAAGCGTGGCTTTGGTGCCTAGAAACACGCAAAAAAATAAAATAAGTGTAACTTTTTTTTTAAGTTTGGGGAAGAAATAGTAACGAGTAACGTAACTCCGTTACACGTTACTCGAAATTAGTAACGTAAGTACGTTACCCGTCACTGATTTTAAAATGTAACAAGTATATGTTACACGTTACCAAATAAAAGTAACGCCGTTACATGTAACGCGTTACCGCCAACATTGACTCTAAGTAAAAAAAGCCAGACGGCAATTTTTTTTTTTGCGTTTTAGGTTGCCGGGGCATTCTAAAAATATATCTGTGCGTCTGCTTTCCTGAGTTCTCGTTCGTGAGTTACTAAAATGTGTGGGAAAAATCGGCAAATGACCAAGCAAAAAAAAAATCGACTTAAAAATGTTTGCGTTGTGGCACTGGGCATGATGTGAGCGTGAAAACGTCATGCTATCACAACGCATATTTCATTTTTTGAGTAAACTTGCTTTTCCTTAGCCTTTTTTTCTTCTTTTTTCCCGAGCTGCTTTTGTAGGTTGCAGTGGGCGCACCAGCATTTCTTAGCGTGAAATATTTTCCCATGTATTTGACTTTCTTGTAGGTTCTTTTAGACAAGTTGCGACTCGATTTAGTGCAGCACCAGTCAGGGTGCCGACTCCCCGTGAAGGACATTTTCAGTCGACAACGACGTAACTTCCTTTGTTTCCCGCGCTCTCGATCACGGGGCCAAGAGAGCCCCGCCTCTTGACGTGTCGGGCGGGCGACGTGTGCGCAGGGGCGAAGACCAATGGCCGCCGATCATGTCTCATGAACAGCCGCACCAGGAGCTGGTGAAATGCGTCGTGGTCGGGGACACCGGCGTGGGCAAGACGCGGCTCATCTGCGCCAAGGCCTGCAACACCAAGGTCTCCCTGCCGCAGCTCATGACCACCCACATCCCGACCGTCTGGGCCATCGACCAGTACCGCATCTACAAGGACGTAAGCATGTTTTCGATCGTGCATGCGGCGACGTCCTCTCGCCCCTGCTGGGCCAACAGGGTGGGTGTTCAAGTTGTCGTCAGACCAGTTCACTCTCTCGGCTTCGAGGACCTTAGACGGTGTTGAGATGTCAACTTCCTGGACTCGTATTTGTAAAAGCTTGCGGAGTGAAGCCCTGTCACACTCTTGCAACCGAGTACGACCGAGAGAGACGAGACCTGTTGAAAGCTTAAAATTTCTTAGGACGAGGGAACACACTGGCATTCTGACGTCATCTATGCAGTGACCCTGGAACTGCATTTCACAAGAGCGAATTGGTTTTGCGGAATTTCCGAGGTCAAATGTGCGTAATACAGGCTCGTTTATAACGTTGACAGAAGTTTTTCGAGCTAAGAAAGAAAGGATAATGCGCGAGAGAAATAGAAAATATGCCGGACCGCCAAGTTTACACTGCCAGCCAATAGACGGCGCCAGTGTGTCCTCTCGTTGTGGGAGGTTTCAAGGCACCCAGTTCTAAGAGGTCGCAAGAGTGTGAACGGGCCTTGAGTCAACGGGCCAATTTCGGCACTCTGATTGGCGCGTTTTCATTGACGTCACATCGCCTGGTCCATGGGGAAGGAGAGGAGGAGGAAAAGGGGGGGGGGGATTAGGTAGACACACCTTAGTGATGCACGCGCAAGAAGCCTGCAACCGGGTTCCAGATTTTCTTACGTTTACTCGGGAAAGAAAATCTGGGAGTCGGCTAAAGGATAGCGCGCGAAGTCTGCCTCCAAACGGCGTCGTATGTATCGGCTGTAAAAGGGTATAATTTGACCAGGGCAGCAGGGCACGCTATGACGCTAACCAGTAACGGTTGCATGCCGGTGCAATATCTCTCCATGACGAAACTGGCGGGAATAAACTCGTGACGTCCGTCTGCAACGTGATCCGTCTTCCGCCACATTGCCTAAATCAGGGGTCTACAAACGTTTTGGCTAGGGGGCCGGATTAGGGACGTTGAAGTCTCAAGGGCCGGGAATTAGACAAGAATATATAAACGAGGAAAAAAAATTACCCTAAATAAGCATTTACATACAAACAATTAAGCTAAAGAAAAATTCAAAAAAATCTGGCAAATGAATCGTGCATTAAACCAATGGCGGCTCAACACGAAAGAAATGTTGCACCTTTTTTATTGCGTGAACTGTTCGAGTCAAGGCTGGTTCACAGATTTTGTTTGAGTGTGGTCGACTGCCTTGCAACCATCTGTGACCGCTTACGACGAGAGGCACCAGCCATCGGGTAGCCCTGCGTATATTTTCTCGTTGTTGACGCATCAACGGGTGATCGGTGGCGGTGTGTTGAACGATGCGCGCCGCAGAACCAAGAGATCCTGGCTTCGATCCCCACCCCTGCCCGTTTCGATCTGGATGAGACGTTTTCACTAATACTGGGAAAACGACATTAGGCTTAGGTGGATGTCAGCTCATAGAAAAATTTCGTTTTTCTCACTTATCTTTTGATCCAGGTAACGTAATATGTTCTCTAACTTTTGCGTTCTATCCCAACCGCTAGCGTCACATTCTCACGGAGTTTGAGCTTTCTGCGATGCATAGTTTATTTACATGGGCCGAAAAACACGGTTCTTTTTTCTTGGGAACTCCCTGTACATTTCGCGAACGCTGAGCGAAACGCATGTCCCGCCCAAATCCCGGCGCTCCCCAAGGCGGCTTTCCCGCAAGTGCGAAAGTAAAATTTGGCGAATGTGACCCCTTCTCTGCCATTGAGTTGGCGGCGAAAGGAAAAGGGAGGCGTTACAGTCTAAGACCTTGATTTTGATCAAGCTTTCGGTCTGTTGTAAAAGGAGTATGTTGTATGCAGATATGAAGTTCAGTGGTATGTAGAGAAAAACTAACCGAACTTCACAAATCGGTATGTTATATC